>BOPN01004140.1:47500-55000 GCA_017312705.2 Penaeus japonicus | reverse complement strand
AAGCCTTCAAGATGAGGATGACACTCTAGATATTGAGAAGTAGATCCCAAAATGTGGAACACATATTCTTTTTACGGCCGCCACAACGCGAGCTGCATCCGAAATCAGTGGGGAAGATGCGGGAGGGAGTCAGAAAAGAGAATATGATAAGACATATATGCACACACACATACACACACACACACACACACACACAAACACACGTGTGTGTGTGTGTGAATATGTAAATGCACATATACAAATATATATTGTATGTATATATGTATATATATATACATATACGTATACATATATATGTATATATATAAATATATATGTATATATATGTATATATATATATATATATATATATATATATATATATATATATATATGTGTGTGTGTGTGTGTGTGTGTGTGCGTGTGTGTGTGTGTGCGAATATGTAAATACACATATACAAATATATATGTATATATATATAGATAGATAGATAGATAGATATGGACATACATAGATAGATAGATATATAGATATAGATATATATATAGATATAGATATAGATATTTCATGTATATACAAATGCATATATATATATATATATATATATATATATATATATATATATATATATATCCTTCCGTTCCTTCACCATCCCCTTCCTTCCTCCTCGCCACTTCCACTTTCCTCATCCCTTCTCACTCCCGCTCTTCCCATCCCAACCCTTCCCCCTCCTCCACCCTCCCCTACCCTCTCCCTTTCCCTTACTCCCTCACCTTTTTTACTTTACCTTCCCCCTTCCTCCCATATACCCCTTTCCCCCTCTCCCCTCCCCCTTCACCCCAGCCTCCCATCTCCCTTACTTCCTTCCCTCCCTTCCTCACCCTTCCCCTCTTCCCTCCTCCCTTCCTCTTTTTTCTCCTACCCTTCCCCATCCACCCTCCCCTCCCCCTCCCATATCCTTCCTTTTCCCCTTCCCTTCTCACCCTTTCCCTCCCTCAGACCTCCTCCATCTCCCCCTCCCCCTCCCCCTCCCTCAGACCTCCTCTTCCCCTCCCCCTCCCTCAGACCTCTTTCCCTTCCCCCTCCCTCAGAACACCTCCTCCACCCTCCCCCTCCCTCAGACCTCTTCCCCTTCCCCCTCCCACAGACCTCCCCATCCCCCTCCCTCAGAACACCTCCTCCACCCTCCCCCTCCCACAGACTTCCCCCTCCCCTCCCTCAGACCTCTTTCCCCTCCCCCTCCCTCAGACCTTCCCATCCCTCTCCCCCTCCCTCAGACTTCCTCCTCCACCTCCTCCTCCTCCTCGACGGCAAAGAGTGCGTTCGCCCTCGCACATCTCCCGCTTGGCTGAGGACCATGGCGAGTGTGAAACGCACCGATCATCCCCCGTAGTTAGCGGCAAGCACGGTGGAGGGGGGAGGGAGGGAGGGAGGGGAGGAGAGGGGGGGATGCCGTCATTATAATTGCAAAATGGATTGAAATACGCGCGTTCGCTGATGTATTCATAGCCACCTGCAACAGCAGGTACGGTAGTGTGAGAGAGTGGAGTGGGAGTGGGAAAGAGTGAGAGAGAGAGAGAGAGAGAGAGAGAGAGAGAGAGAGAGAGAGAGAGAGAGAGAGAGAGAGAGAGAGAGAGAGAGAGAGAGAGAGGGAGAGATGGGCAGACAGAGAGCCACAGAAAGAGGAAGAGAGAGAGAGAGAGAAAGACACACACAGACAGACAGAGAGAAAGAGAGAGAGAGAACGCTTGTGGTTTCGTCCCACACGCCCGCTCACTCGCCAGGGACTATCGAGACAGATCCAGCAAAAGAGTTTTTTATTCTCTCCTCGTATCAACATATCTCGACGCCATATCCTTATACATCTTCTCTCCCACTTCCATTTTTTTTTTATGGGGGGGAATCTCTTTTGATTCCTGCAGATATACGTATAGATTTCGAATACAAGTAGACAAGAATAGACAAGAAAATATTGAATATATCCCGTATCACTTTCGTCTCCATTGCCTCAACACACGTCGAACACCTCCTGAAGGATCTGGTATTTTGTCCGCGGACCCTTCGTTCACATCCCTTTGGGCCCGACTCGTTACCCTAAGTAATGACTCGACAATATTCAGGTACTAATTAGTGAGAAAGTGATTTGGATTTATTGGCCATTTTGAATTGTCATCGGTATTGTTGATTATATTGTTCTATTAGTAACGCTTAATTGTTGTAATTAATTTTTGGTTATCTTTTTTTTTCTAATAATTTCTTGTTTGTCACTGTCATCTAAATTTTACTGTTAGTAAGGGTCGAGTTTTTTTCATCTGTGAATTACAGTTATTTCTTATCTTGTGATTTGTATAATTTTCTAATCAAGCGCCAGTTATAACCATATCTTAAATAAATAAATGAATTCCATGAAAAGCGTCATTCTTAATCTCAGGTTATTTACACACACAAAAAAGAAGAAGAAAAAAAAAGCATCTCGAAAAAGGGATCGAAACACACCGAAGAGGAATCACGTAAGGAAAAAAAAAAGGCAATTGGATCGCCTTCTGTTCCTCGCCGCAGGTCCTCGCGCGTCTGATCGCCGATAGTAAAACAAGTGAAGCACGCGCCCTCCCGTTAACAGCGGGCCACATATGTTAGTGCATCTCTTCCACGCCCTCGGAGTCGGATACAGTCGCTTATTATGACTCGCGTACGGAAATTATCGGTCGCCTCCCCCCCTCCGGACAATGGGTTCCGCGATGTGAAAACGAACGCGAGCAATCGTTCCGTTTTGAAAAGGAAAGAAAAGGAAAAAAAGAGAGAGAGAAATGAGAGGGCGGGGGGTGGAGGGGAGGGAGAAGGAGGATAGGGAGGGAGGGAGTATAGAGAGGGAGGGAGAGAGGAAGGAAGGAGAAGGGGTCCATAATAATGAATTTCGGCTGAATATTTGGCGTAAATAATTTGTTCCGTTTTCTATTTGTGCTCCAATATGTCGCCATCGAGACGATGACATCAATGTGAATCATCGCCGCTTTATTTTCTAGGGGGGACTCAACTGTGTCAATGATGGAGACGTCTGTTCCTCTCGCGGGGCGCTGGTGATTCGCCCGTGAATGATATCGTTATCATTAATGCGAGACGTTGTTTGTTCGCGTGTGCTTTGGCCGTATTGGACGCGGATTTTTTGTTATCGCTTTTTTTCTTTTTATATCCCATTAGTTCGTTCTGCGTGGATTGTTTGCTTTATAAAGGATAGGGTAGATACTGGTCCTTATCTTTCGTGCTTGTTATTATCGTAACTTTGGTATCAGTTGTAGTTATAGTGCTAGTTAGTAGTAGCAGTAATCGTGATCGTAGTAATAGCAGTAGTGATAGCATTAGTAGTAGCAGTAGTGATAATAGTAGTAGTAGTAGTAGTAATGGTGGTAGCAGTAGTAGTAGTAGTGGCAATGATAGTTATAGTAGTAGCTATAGTAATAGTAGTAACAGCAATATTAGTAAAAGTAGCAGCAGTAGTAGTAGTAATGTAGTACTTGTTACTGAAAGTGATAATAGAGATGGTGTTGATATCAGCATTGGATCACAGTAAGAACACGCACACACACAGATTTCGCTAACGATCGCTTGAGTATAACACCATTGAAGTATAAAAGGTCTTTAGTTTAGCTCCCGTTGTACGAAATAGATTATATAAGACGTTAAATGTCTATATTTGGTGATCAAAAGCTGGTTAATTGAATCATTATTGATAGTGTATGTATCATGTATCACAAGTATGTGTATTTGATGTTCCTTATTAGGACGATGAATGTCTTGGGAATGACGAGAATAAAAATGGTGATGATCATAAGACTATGACGATGATGACCATTATGATGATAATAATGGCACTAATGATGATGATAATAATGATGACAGGAATAATAAAAGTAAAAATAATCATTATAACAAAAACAGCAACAATAATAATAATAAGGATAGTAATAATAACAATTACAATGATAATGATAAACATAATCATAATGATGATAGTAGTAATAATGATAATGATATCGATAATGGTATCAACAATAACCACAATAATAATGATAATAAGGATGATAGCAATAATGATAATAATATCATTAATTTATAATAACAATGATAATGGTAATGACAATTATAGCAATATGAATAATCAGAACAAGGAAAATGAAAATACTGATAGATGATAATAATAACAGGAAATAAAAATGAAAGTGATAATGATAACAATGAAGATGATGATAATGACGATCATGATAACAATGACAATGATCAAAATAACAATAGAAATAGATAAACAAAATAAAAACCACCATCACAGATAAGAGACACCCATCCTATCCATGCTAATCAGCTCTCAAAAAAAAAAAAAAAAAAAAAAAAAAAAAAAAAAAAAAAAAAAAAAGAAAAAAAAAAAGAGAGGCG
Organism: Penaeus japonicus; assembly: GCA_017312705.2. NCBI lineage: Eukaryota > Metazoa > Arthropoda > Malacostraca > Decapoda > Penaeidae > Penaeus > Penaeus japonicus. The sequence continues at coordinate 50,592 of BOPN01004140.1, read as the reverse complement.
TGGCTTGACAGGGAAGTAGGCGTGGCTTAGGGCAAGAGGAGGAGGGAGGGAGAGAAGACCGAGGCTGAAGGACGCAGGTAGAATCACTCTCGCTTTTCACGGAGCAGGAAGGGGAGGGAAGGAGGTGTCGCTGGGGTTAGGAAAAGAAAAAACAAAATGGCGGCGACTCGTGGTGTCTGGCGGGAATTTTGCTGAGAGGAATTTCATGTTTTTTGAGATATAGGCCTATTTGTGATTTGTGATTTTGTGATTTGTTAATGTGATTGGTGATTTTTGATTGGTGATGTGGTTTGTGATTTTAAAAGGAGTGAAAGAAGAAATCGGGCCTGGTTACGTTGATTTATATGTGATTTGTGATGAGAGTCAGACCAGATAAGTGGTTTGAGTAATGATTTATCATATTTATTAATGATCTGGTAGTGATTCGATATAAAGTGATGTGCTGTGTGATTTGTGATTGGAAAAAATATATATTTTCTGGCTAAGTTACGTGACTTTGAGGAATTTATTATTATTGTTATTATCATTATTATTATCATTGTCATGAATAATTTAATGATGTATCTGCATAAAGTGATGTGATTTGTGATGATTTGAGTAAAATGTGATTTGGAAAAAAAAAAAAAAACATTACAGGTTACATGGTTTGAGAAATACCATTGTTATTATAATTTGTCATAACGTGATAGACAGAGTGATCTTGAAGTGTTGTTAAAGTGATGTGCTTTTTAATTCCAGTTGAAAAGAGAATTTACAGGAAGGTATACATGTCGTGAGATTTTTATTAAAGAATTATTTCTACGTGGGACATTGCTGCCAACTGCAAGAAAAGTAAATAAAGGTTTATGTTTCTGTTGCGTGTATTTCTTTGTTGTTGTTGTTGTTATTGGTGTTTTATGTGTGTGTTGATGTTGATTATTTTTCGTTATTTTTTGTGTTTGTCTGTTCTTATGCGGGAGCAAAAATGGAAGCAAAAATCATAGGGTTTTTTATTTAAAAAAAAATGAGCGTTGATTCTGTGCGTTTGGAATTAGACTTATACAGAGAGAGAGAGAGAGAGAGAGAGAGAGAGAGAGAGAGAGAGAGAGAGAGAGAGAGAGAGAGAGAGAGAGAGAGAGAGAGAGAGAGAGAGAGAGAATATACATGCATATATATATATATATATATATATATATATATATATATATATATATATATATACATATATATATATATCATATATACATATACATATGTATACATATATACATGTATACAACTATATATATGTATATATATTATGTACACATATATGTGTATATAAATATATATACATATGATATATATACATATACATATACGAATATATACATATATGTATATATATATATATATATATATATATATATATATATATATATACATAACATACATACATATGTATACAGACACACACACACATATATATGTGTGTATGTATGTATATGTATATATAAGTATGTATATATGAATATATATGCATATATATGTATATATATAAATGTGTGTGTGTGTCTGTGTGTGTAATGTTTATGTATATATATACATATATATGTATATATACATATATGCATATATATATATATATATACATATGCATTTATATGTATATATATCACATATATATTTATACACATACGTATGTGTACATAGTATATATATATGTATATATATACATATTGCTGTATACATGTATATATGTATACATATATATTATATACATATATATTTATATATGTATATATATGTATATAATATATATATATATATACATATATATATATATACTATATATATAAGTATATATTATATATATGAATATATATGTATATATATACATATGTATGTATATATATATGTATATGTATATATATATTTATATATATACATATATATACATATAAACACATACACATATATATGCATATGTATACATATATATGTATATATATACATATATATACACATATTCATATACATATTTATAAGATATATATTATATATATACATATATATATACATATATACATATATATATATATATATATATATATATATATATATATATATATATATATATATATGTGTGTGTGTGTGTGTGTTTGTGTGTGTATGTATATACATATATACATATATATATACATATTCATATACATATTTTTATATATAATATATATGTATATATATATATATATATATATATATATATATATATATATATATATATATATATATCAGCTTATTACCAGAAATTGTCTACGATTCTCTTATTCGTCTTTTTTCTCTTTTTCTGTTTCCTATTATTGTTGTTTTGTTTATCTTTCTTTCTTCTTTTGTGTTTATTGTTGTTGTTCCTCTTCCTCCTGTTCATCTTTTTATCATTTTGTTGTAGTTCTGCCATTATTATCATCGTTATCATTTTTATTATCATTGCTATTGTTGTCACCATTATCATGATTGTTGATTTTATTTTTATTATCCTATCACCGCTATTTTCATCCTCATTCGTCATTTTTGTTATTATCATTATCATTATTATCAATATTACTATTATCATGATCATTATTGTTATCATCATTGTAATCATAATTATCATTATCATTATTGTTATCATTATCATTATCACTATTACTCTATGTTTAGCATTATCATTATCAAAGTTATTACTATTATTAATACTACTGGTATTGTTAGTGATATTGTTGTATCATTGTTTTCATTAACATTACTATCATCACTACAATTTCTATCGTTATAATTATCATCATTGCTATAATCATTGCGAAGAATATTTAACTAAGGGTTATCATCACGTATTCTATTGCATTATAGATGTATAGTTCAATGAATACGTTAATAAATGAGTAGCAACGGAGATTAAAAAAATAAGGATACTCATTCCCTATCTACCCCTCCCCTCCCCCTCCCCCCAAGAGAAAAAGGACTTACTTCCCTTCTCAAATGGCCTTCCATTCCCAATCCCCCCCCCCCCCCCGACTCTTACCTCCTCCCATTCTCTCCCCCTCCTCCCCTCTCCATCTCCCTTACATTCTCCTCCTACTACTACTCTACTC
>BOPN01004140.1:0-2500 GCA_017312705.2 Penaeus japonicus | reverse complement strand
CATTTGTTATCATCATTATTTCTACTATTGTTACTACTCTTATCTTTAACATTATTATCATCATGACCATTTTCATCATCTTCATTATCATTATTATCATAATTGATATTATCAGTGTTATCATTATCATTATCACTATTAGTAATATTATCCTTATTTCAGACATCATTGCTGGTATTATTGTTATTATTATTATCATTATCTTCATTAGTTTCATTATGTACTAGCTTGACGTCTTTTTTTATACATACTTTATTTCATTTTGATATTTGTTCTTCTTACTGAAGACATCATACATTCACGAGCATTGCTACTTTTGTTGATGGCGGTGACGTTTTATATATATATATATATATATATATATATATATATATATATATATATATATATATATATATATATATATATATATACGTGTGTGTGTGTACATACACCTAAACAAATATGAATTGTTCAATATTGCAATCTGACAAATATCCGCTCTTATCGAAGTTTCGCAACAGACGACATGTTTGCGGGAGTTGAGAAAGGTTGTTTTATTTGGTTGGATTACCAAGGGGGGGGGATGAGGGGGTTGCTTCTTTTTCCTTTTACCTTCTTCTTATTTATCATTTACGTTTCATTTATGTATTATATTGTAAATGTTTATGTGTGTTATTTAAGATTGTAGTATGCTGTGGGTGATTGTAGGAGCATACAAATTGTATTCTTTCATCCTTTTATTAGTTTGTATTTAATTTAAACTTATCTATTTACCTATCTTCAGTCACCTACTTGTTTATTACTCCTTTTTTTTATTCATCTTACCATTATCATGACATTTTCCATCCTATCCCTTATCTATCTGCCTGTGTTCATCCACTGCCAATCATCCAATTTCTATAATTCCAATATTTATCTCTATTTCTTCGAGACAGAAATTACTCACACTTCTCTCCCTCATCCACCCATCCTTCAATCCTTCTCTATCTCCCTCCTTTCCTCATCTTTCTATCCTATGAGGATTCTATGAGGCTCTTCCATGACGCAACAAGTGTCAGCTATCACCCTTCATAGGCTGACCTTCTCATACAAACAAGGGCTGACGCCGGTGTGTTGTTTGTACGCTGACGACGGCATAGCGAATGAGGGAAGTGTTTGTACTTGCATGTGTGGATTGGCTGGGACTGTGCACGGCAACGCTCGCTCACAAACACACAGTGGGATTTGTACCGACGTACGGAAGGTCTGTTTACGAGGTGAATTTTGTATTCGTTAAAAGGGTCACATACACACGTACGCATAATCACATGTGTGCATAGGTATGAACACACACACACACACACATACACATACACACACACGCATACACGCACGGACACACACACACGCATACACACACACACACACACGCACGCACGCACACACACACGTACTTACAACACACAGGCGCGCACACATATATGTAAGTGTATATATATATATATATATATATATATATATATATATATATATATATATATATATATATATACATATATATACATATAAACAAACACACGCACAGACCTTCAAGACATCCACAGCGCACAGTTCGAGACGCGAATTTGTAAAATATGACGCGAGCGCCTCGAGGGACATTTGCCATTCAGTGGTTTCCTAGCCCTAACTTAGCCCCTTCCCTGAAGTCCCTGTTCCCCTCTCTTCCCCCTTTCCCTTTCTCCCTCTTTTTCTCTTCTCTTTCCTCTCTCTTCTTGGCTTTCTTCTGTTTCTCTTTTCTTTCTGCTTTCTATTTTTTTTTTCTTTTTCTTCTGGGATTTGTATCTTTATTTTTCACCTTTTCTTCTTTCTTTCATCGCCCCTCTTTTCAACCTCTTATTATCTCCTTTTCTTTTTCCTTTCTCCTTTACCTTGTTCTCGCTCTTCTTCTCCTCTTCCTCTCCCCTTTCTCCTCTACCTCCCCTTCTTTACAAAATCCCTCTTCCTCTCCTAATTATTCCCCTCTCTCCCCTTTCATACCCCTCTTCTCTCTCTCTCCTTCCCCTTCCACTCTTCCTCCTCATTTCCCCTTTCTCTTCTCCCTTCTTTATCCCCTTCTCCCTCTCCTTCCTCTTCTCCCTCTCTTCTCCCTCTCTTCTCCCCTCGCCTGGGCCTCTTACCTTCCCCCTTTTCCTCTTACATGTTGATTCTCTGTCCCTCGTTCTTTCCTCTTACTTGCTTCTCTCTTCATTTTTATCTTTTTATTTTATCTATCGATATGATTTTATCTTTATTTGATTACCATTGCCCTTCATTATCATAAAACGCTACTATCATCGTTCCTATTCTTGAAGTTATTGCTTATTCCATTCACATTTATTCGTAGGGATCATTATTATTGTTTTCATCATTCATGTCTTGATGACAATTGTTATCACTTTCGTTAATTCCATCATCATTATCATTATTGTCATTATTGCATCTGCGTCATGATACAGAGCACATAACAAACACTTGAGATTGGTTGCTAGCGGGAAGGGGG
>BOPN01004139.1:92436-99936 GCA_017312705.2 Penaeus japonicus | reverse complement strand
AATCTCTATCCGAAAGCGGATAAGTATATAAAGGTCCAAGCCAATATCAACGTAAAAAGGCCAATATCTACTATCGATAGCGCGCCCGGCGAGGTCTCGTATAACGGTCAATATCAGTGATTGCATGTTGTTACGACAGAGGAGTCTGCAATAAAAACACATTAGTTTAATGACTGATTATAAGAATCATCGCTATTATCTTTATGGTAATTCCTGCATCATTATAGCGCCAATCAGTTTCCTATTTCAGATAACTGTGAAGGTGCGATTGATAATTGTACGCTTCTACATAATAAGCAAAATAGATTTCTCCCATTCCTTGTAGATAGTAATAGTCACCTATACACACCTGTATTAAAAATTTATGTACCTGTGTACTCTATGTTTCTTATATCGAAAATGCACCCAATACACCCTACAAACCTACCCATCAACCTGTGTCAATCGGGTATCATCTGATCCACTCACTGTCCCTGTTTATGTCTGCAGTACAAACCTATACAAAGAGAAATACGAAAGCAATATCCCCCATCACCACCTCCTCCTCCTCCCTCCTTCCTACTTCCTACTTCGCTGTTCTTTCGAAACTCTCGGGGTCTTTGCTCTGATATATCTCAAGGTCGGACGCTCCTTCCATACACATTCTGGAGCAAAAGTTTCGCGGATTCCACATGAATTGGGTCGCTAGGCATTTTTCTTCGCTTGAGAGGAACACAATGGCGGTTGCGATACCACTGGAGAGAGATTTTTATAGTTCTTTTTTTTTTTTGGGGGGGGGAGGGGGAGGGCTTCGGCGATATGATTTTTACGAGTGCGGTTTCACTTCATGGGTCTTGTGTGGAGGGAAGCTGGGAGGTTGGGGTGGTGGTGGTGGAGGGGGGGGGGGGGGTAAGGGGGAGATTAACACGGCATTTGCTCTCTGATTTTTTTTTTTTTGGGGGGGGGGGGGGGATATTGTGCTATGTCATCGGAGATACTACATACTACTACTGCATCTGGTACACATATATGTAGTATACTGTTTACTGTGTGTGTGTGTGTGTGTGTGTATGTGTGTGTGTGTGTGTGTGCAGGCACGTAGAGGGGGAAAGAAGAATATTTAGATTTAAATAGAATAAAGGTATAATCTACATTATATGTAAAGAAGAAATGAAAAAGATGTAAACATAACTGAAGAATAACATACTTCAGAGGGTAAATATACATTCTTACTGCAGTAGTACAACATTAAACGTTGTGTGGCTCTTCCTTCATACATTTATGTATATATATATATGCATTCATAGGATAAATCAAAGAAAAACAATATCTGCATTGTTACTCAGTAACTTTGAGTTCACTCTTTGAGTTTGAATTTCGGTCACTGAACAGGTCGGGGTTACATTTATATATTCACTAATGTATATATATATATATATATATATATATATATATATATATATATATATATATATATATATATTTACATATATATATATATACATATATATATATATATATATATTTATATATATATATATATACATATATATATATATATATATATATATATATATATATATATATATATATATATATATATATATGTATATATATAATATATAAATAAATATATATATATATATATATATATATATATATATATATATATATATATATATATATATATATACATATATATATATACGTATATATATATATATTATTATATATATATACATATATATATATATATGTATATATATATATATATATATATATATATGTATATATATATATATATATATATATATATATATATATATATATATATATATATATATATATATATATGCGTATATAAATATATACATACATATATAAATCTGGTTTGTGTATAGTGGTTTTATCTGCCATATATATATATATATATATATATATATATATATATACATATGTATTTGTGTTTGTTTGTTTGTTTGTATATGTTTATAGATATATGCATATATGTATGTACAAATATATGTGTATATATTAATGTATATGCGTATATGAAGTCATATATATGTAAATATATATATATACATATACATATGCATATATATATACGTATATAAATATATACATATATATACATATATATATATATATATATATATATATATATATATATATACACACACATATATACATATGCCTGTGTGCATATGTGTAACTACAAAAGTAAGTAGATTACTTACCCGTCCCATAAAGCCATCGCCCACTCAGGACGCTATATATGCACAGAGCGTCGAGCGAATCTGATTTAATACGATAAAATAGGAAAAATAGACCGACACTAAATCCTCTGTTTGTTTACGTTCACAGCCCTTGTTATCACCGCTATCATTTAGCAATTATGGAGCGATATCTGAAAACAAGCTAAAACTCAGGCTTAATCAGGGATGGCTTCGGATGCAAATTGTTTTGAAAAGGACAATAACAGCGGCAAAATGACGGCAAAATAATAGCAAAATGGTCGCTGCTGCTGTTGGTAAATGTAAAACTGCTGATAACGAGTGTTTTCGTGTTGGTAATACGGGATGATGAATAGAAATGGAATAATGTTGTGTAAAATAGAAGAGAAATGGGAAGTGTTTGGTTATATATATCCTTTGAGAATAATATATATGAGTTATTTAATGATTTTGGGAATGATTAATGTACATATGGGTATTATGTAAGTGAATAATGATGGAGAATGACATTCTTTTAGTGTATTAAATTAGTCCTAATAAGTGACTGAATAAACCGATTAATAACTCCAATAAATACCTAAACATATATACAAACGGAATACCCACATCCATAAACAAACGCAAGGAAAGAAACAAACAAACAAAATAAAAACAAAGTAGATACTGACGTTGAAATAAAGAAGAAAAAAAACAACAACAACGACAACAACAGATAAAAAAAAAAACACATATAAACCGACAAAAAAAAAACAGACAAAAAAAATTGACGCCGAGATAAAGGAGAGAGGAGCTCGTAAAAATGAGGGGAAGCTGCCACTCATGGACCGCCAAGAGATTGAAGGAGTGGCGAAGAAGGACCCTGGCCATTCCGCGCAATTGCTTTGCATCGAGATATAGCCACTTCTGGGGGAATGTCTGGGCGTTTTATTGGCGACGGGGAAACCTAGCGAGCGATCGAGTGTTGTGTTGCTAGCGGAAAATAACGATTATTGGGAATATCATTGCGACAGGTCACTCTTCACTCTCTCTTACCCTCCCCCCTTTCCTTAGTCTCACCCCTCTCCCCTCCCCCTCCCCCTCCCCCTCCTCTTCTCTTCCACGTTAGCAAGCGTTTTTTTTTTTTCTTCTTCTTCGCTGTGTAATGATAGTATTCTATATGAAAAATCACTTCTGTAACCCTCGCTTCCTCGCTCTCTCTCTCCCCTCCTCCCCCCCTTCCCCCTTTCCCCTTCCCTCTCGACGTCCCACGAATATTTCATAGGTTGAGATTGATGTACTAAAACTGACACGATAGCGGATGGAACATATCGGTACATTTTTTTTTTTTTTTTTTTTTTTTTTTTTTTTTAATGGAGAAGAAAAAAAAAATCTATCATAGAATTCCATTATCGTATGAGAATCTTCTTCTTTATGAGATTCACACTTATCTTTATCATGATTCTTTTATGTCGGAATCCTCTGGGAATATGACCTTTTTTCACACATAAAATGAACTATTCGCCGAAAGATATAGACGCTTCGCTGACAGATGACACCGATTTTCCTTAACATAAAAATCATTTTAGAAACTATCGTAAAAGTTCTTTCATCATAGACCGAGCCAGGCTTTTATTTGTTTGTACACGTTATTTATATTCACTGATGAAACGCATATTCAATCTTTACTTGTTTACCATAATTTCACATATTGAAATATTTAGTTCTTGATCTCACTGAATCATGCACTTATCGTTTCGAGATAAACACTATCATACGATTAAGCACACTTATAAAGATACACGCAATTACGCATAAAGGCATGCACACACACACACACACAATCAAACCTTAACCACCTTCCCTTTTTTCTTGCCTGTTCTTTTTCAATTTCTCTTTCTTTCTTTCTTTAACTCTCTCTCTCTCTCTCTCTTACTCTTTCTCTCTCTCTCCCATGCACACTCACGCACACACACACACACACTCATCCCCTACATACACACACACACACACACACACACACACACACACACACACGCACACACACTCATCCCCCACATACACACACACACACACACACACACACACACACACACACACTCATCCCCCACATACACACACACACACACACACACACACACACACACACACACACACACACAAATACACACACACACTCATCCCCTACATACACACACACACGCACACAACACACACACCCCGACACGGCGCCCGCACCCGCACCCGCCTCACAATATCGGGTCACGTCAGCCTCGCTTTTCCCCCCTCGCGGTCGGCTGAATCCACACGTCAGGTCGCGGCTTTAATCACGAGCGGGCTTGCCATCGCCGGGCCCTTGATCATAATCTCTCAAAGAAGTTTATTGAAGGTTTGCAATCAGGGATGTTCTATTCTCTTTGAGTTCCTCGCTGCGTCCCAAGGGTTTAATCAGTGTTTGTGGAGAAAAGTGTCGATGAGCGAACTACTCCTCGTGGTCTTCTTCTCTCTGGTTTTTCGTTATTTTCCTCTTTTTTTTTCTTCATTCTTCTAATTCTCTATTTCTTTCTTAAGCTTATTGTCCTCCTCTTCTTCTCTTCCCTTCTTCTTCTTCTTTTTCATCTTCTCCTGCTTCTTCTCTTTCTCCTCCTTCTTCCTCTTCTTCCTCCTTCCGTCTCTAGTTATCTTTGCAAGAGTATAATTGCTAAGTGAATAATTTGTCTCTTTTTTTATCCTTCTGATGCTCTTTTCACATTCTTCAAAGGAATAAAAAAACGCAGAAATACGAAAACGTCAATGAAATATTTCGTTTTCCAGAACAGAAAAAATACTCCAGAGTATCAATAAGAGATAGGGAATGGGGGCGGCGAGGGGGGGGGGGGCGTAGAGGACATATTGTAGTTAACAGAGGTGTCGGGTGAGTGTAAGGGGCTGGTTGGGGAGATAGAGCAATAGCGTTGGGGTAAGAGGAGGAAGCAGGGATGTGTGTATGTGTGTATGTGTGTGTGGGGGGGGGGGGGGTGAGGCCTAGTGATTGGGAAAGGGAAGCAGAGGTTCGGGGGGGGGGGGGGGCACAGCGATTGTTTACCCCCGCACAAAAGAAATGTCGCTGTTCCGGCAACCAACAATTCATCACCGGTCTTTCAATTTAGCCTCCCATAAAAAGGAACATAAAATGCACTGAACATTGGCCTGCTCTTCACTGAATGGCTGGACTCGTCCCTACAGCCTGGCCATCACACGGTTTGTTGATGTGGCCATGGGCTGCCATTATGTACCTGAGGCTCTACCATTCCTTACCCCCCTCCCCCCCTAATCTCTCGTTATCTGTCCCTCTCTCTCACTCTCTCTCTCTATCTATCTATCTATCTTCCTCTCTCTCTCTCTCTCTCTTTCTCTCTTTGTCTCTCTCTCTCAGTCTTCTTCTTCCTCTTTCTCTATCTAGCTCTTTTTCTGCTCCTCCTCCTTGCCCTCGACCGCCTGCTCCTCCTCCTCCTCCTCCTCCTCCTCCTCCTCTCTCTCTCTCTCTCTCTCTCTCTCTCTCTCTCTCTCTCTTTATATCTATCTATCTATCTCTCACTTTCACTCTCTCTCTCTCTCTTCCTCTCTCTTCTTCTTCTTCCTTTTCTCTATCTATCTTTCTCTCCGCTCCTCGTCCTCGTCCTCCTCCTACTCCTCTCTCTTTTCTCTCTCTCTCTCTCTCTCTCTCTCTCTCTCTCTCTCTCTCTCTCTCTCTCTCTCTCTCTCTCTATTTATCTATCTATCTATCTCTTTCTCTTCCTCCTCCACCTCCTCGTCCCCCTCCTCCCTCTGCTCCTCTCTCTATTCCTTTCATGATTATGTGTATGAACAACTTTTTGTAAGCCTTTAAGCAGATTCATTATCAGTATATAATTTTCGGTTACACAAAAAATATCCATAAAGCAGGATGAATCATAGAAAAAGTTTTTTTTTTTTTTGTGTATATCTAATAACACTATAACGGTTTACTTACTATAAGCTTCCGCATGCTCAAACTATGTTGAATATGCAGGGAGTGAGAGAGGGTGTGTGCGTGTGTGTGAGAGAGAGAGGGGGGGGGGGGGAGGAAAAGGTGGACGAGGGAGAGGAGGAGGAGAAATAGGAGAGAGAGAGAGATGGGCCGAGAGAGAGAGATAGAGAAAGAGAGAAAGAAAGAAAGAAATAGAGACAGAGACGGAATGGAAGTTAACGTGGGAACTTGTGGATGTAGGAAAAAGTTAAGAAAGAGGAAGACAGACAACAAGCAGCGAGTTTCAAAAGTAATCACATATTGTTCAAACAAGAAAGAAAGAAAGAAACCGTCTCACAAGTTTTGTTTATGAGTTTTTTGAGAGAGAGAGAGAGAGAGAGAGAGAGAGAGAGAGAGAGAGAGATCAGAGACAAAGAGATAGGAGAGGGGAGAGGAGAAAAGTTAGTATGAGACGAAGAGAGAGGAATGGAGAGAAAAATAAAGCAAGGAAGAAAAAACAAAAAAATAGAGACAAACAAGACAAACATATATAATACGCATCATATCGACCGACGTTATAAAAAAAAAAAAAAAAAAAAAAAAAAAAAAAAAAAAACATAATAATATAAATAATTCGGTCTGACTTTGGCTTAGAGATCCACGTATCCTAATTAGAATTAGGTTTAATTAGCAACTCACCAAACTTGCGGGTTCCTGGCTGGGCTGGTTTGCTCATTTGCTCATTCTCGCCCACAAGCAGCTCAGCCATCCAACCAACCTCTGACTTTTACTGCCAGTGGGCGTTCCTCTGCGGGATATCATGTTTTGTGTTTATTTACGGATTTACATATGGAGCCACTGTGGATTTAGGTCTGGAAGTAGGTTAGGCAATGCTTGTGTTGCGCTTTCCGTTTAGTGGGATGGTTATTTTTCTTCTTTTGATATGTTGGAATTTAGAGAAGGTAGTCGTTGTGTGTGATTGTTAGTAAAGGAGCGGATTCTGCATTATGATTTTTCGTTGTTGAATACATATTCTTTTCAAACAAATACACATATATATGGTCACACACACATACACACACACATATATATACATAATTTCCTCATGGTAAGATATCATTTCATTTCTGAATAACGACGGACAATTACACTTTATTATAAAATGCACTTACACGAATAAAAAGAAAAAAAAGAAAAGAAATAAAAACTCAAGCAAACGGTCACACACACACACACGTACATATGGTTATGTGTATGTATACAGGCATATATCTATTTGTCTATCTATTTATCTGCCCATCTATCTATATGTATATATCTATCTATCTATTTATCTATAAA
>BOPN01004139.1:74936-84936 GCA_017312705.2 Penaeus japonicus | reverse complement strand
GAAATCCGCTGGCAGAGAGAGTGTCGTGCCGTAGACCAGTTCGGCTGTCGTGCACTCCAGGTCTTGCTTGAAAGAAGTCCTGATGTTAAGGAGTGCGAGAGGAAGCTGGTCTACCCAGCCTATCCCTGATGGTCTGATGAGAAGGGCTTTCAGCTGGCGGTGGAGGCGCTCTACCATCCCATTCGCTTGCGGGTGGTACGCGGTAGTGCGAATGCGACGAGAGCCGAGGGTGCGGGTGAGGTGATTGAAGAGGCCGGACTCAAACTGGGGGCCTCTGTCAGTTGTGATGGTGTCGGGGGCTCCAAAACGACATACCCACGTGGATATGAACGCCTTTGCCACAGAATCTGCTGTTATATCCTTCAGTGGCACTGCCTCCGGCCACCTGGTGAAGCGGTCTATCATCGTAAGGATGTAAGGGAATGATTGATCCGTCGGCAGTGGTCCTACGATGTCCAGGTGAATGTGCTGGAAGCGTCTGCTGGGGAGAGGGAAAGTAGCGGCAGGTGATCTTGTGTGGCGTGTTACCTTAGATCGCTGGCATTGCAGGCCAGGGCGCGGCTCCATCTCTGACGTCCGGAATTAATGCCCGGCCACACGACCTTGCTGGTGATGAGTCTATGCGTGGCGTTAACTCCTGCTGGTGCTGATGGTGACGTCATTCCTTTCCTCGCGGAGGGGTGTGCGTAATATGGCCCGTGTGGGGTGGGCTTCCGTTTGTGTCACACTCGACTATGATGTTATCTGCGAGTGTGAGTGGCTGAAGGCGGAGCGACGTGGAATCGCGGACGCCTTGGAGTGTGGCGTCCTTGCGTTGCTCTGCTGCGACCTCGGCGAAGTCGATCGGCGTATTCTGCCAGGTGGTGTTTGCGACCACTATCCGGGAGAGCGCATCCGCTGCTTGGTTGTTCTCTCCCTTGATGTGAAAACTTGGCCGAATGTCGGAGAGAAATTAAGGGAGATGAAATCTAGGTGTCTCTCTTCCACTGGGTTTTTGCCCCTCGGCGCTCTAGATCTTAACGCGTAAATTAGAGGCTTATGGTCGGTGATGATATGGAAGCTGCGACCTTCTACCTCGCTTCGGAAATGTTTAATGGCGAGGTATGCAGCTAAAAGCTCCCTACCGAATGCCGAGTACTTCCGTTCTCTCGGTTGTAGTGTCTTTGAGAAGAATCCCAGGGGGCAGTCTTGACCGTTGACGTGCTGCTGCAGGACGGCCCCGACGGCCGTGTCCGAAGCGTCGACGATGATGCTTGTAGGGACCTCTGGGCGTGGGTGGGTGAGGGAGGAGGCTGTGGCCAGGGCGATCTTGCAGTTTTCGAATGTCGCGAGAGTTGCGTCGGTCCATTCGATGTCCCTCTGGCGCTGTCCTTTCCTTGTCGGTGTTAGTAGGTTGTGGAGGGGTGCCATCAATTGTGCACCCTGTGGGAGAAATCTTCTGTAGAAGTTCATCATGCCAAGAAATCGTCGTAGCTGGCGCTGCGTTGTTGGGCGTGGGAACTTCTTGATGACTTCGATCTTCGATGTGTCGGGGGTGATGCCCGTCGCACTGACGGTGTGTCCGAGGAATGTCAAAGTCTGTACTCCGAATTCGCACTTTTCCGGGTTGATGACGATGCCGAATTCGGAGAAGCGCTTGAAAAGGTCCTTGAGGTGTTGCTTGTGTGCGTCTGCATCCGTACTCGCTACGAGGACGTCGTCGATGTAAACGAAGGTGTTGCTGAGTCCTTGGGTTACTTCGTCCATGAAACGCTGGAACGACTGGGCAGCGTTGCACAGACCGAAGGGCATTACCAGGTACTCGTACAGGCCGAATGGTGTAGTCACTGCTGTTTTCGGTACATCTTCCTTCGCTACTGGAATTTGATGGTATGCTTTAACCAGGTCGATGCGAGAGAAAATGTTGCAGTCAGCGAGATGTTGGGAGAAGTCCTGAATGTGAGGGACTGGATATCTGTCAGGCACAGTCTGAGCATTCAGAAGTCTATAGTCCCCACATGGTCTCCATCCTCCGTCCTTCTTCTTAACCATGTGGAGTGGTGATGCCCACGTGCTACTGGATTTTCGCACGTAGCCGAGCTTCTCCATGTGGTCAAATTCGGCCTTAGCTTCCAGGTAACGTTCACGGTTCAGGCGTCTGGGTCGGGTAACAACAGGTGGTTCTCTTGTTCGAATATGGTGTTGTATGGAATGATGCGGTGTCTTGTTGCTGTTAAGAGGGGCGGTGAGAGACGGGAATTCCTTTAGGAGGGACCTATAGGGGCACGACGTTCCAGGGAGGCGCTTGATGGCCAGCGCCGGGGCGTTCACTGAGGCGACGCGTGTTGATTCTCCTGCGATGGTGATCTTGTGCCTCTTAATGTCTACAAGAAGGTCAAAATGCTCGAGAAAATCTGCGCCTAGGATAGGGAACTCCACTTCCGCAATGACGAATATCCAGGGGAAGTGCATTTTATTTTTTCCTAATTGAAAGGTTGGTGTCAGTGAACGTTCGCCGTAACTGGGAATTAGCACTCCGTTTGCTGCTTGCAGGTTACGTGAACTCTCTGAACGTCTGTCTTGGCGTCTGGGAGGGAGTAAACTGACCTCTGCCCCTGTGTCTACCAGGAAACGCGTGCTTGTCTTCAGGTCGGTTAGATAGAGGAGGCGTCTCTTGTATGGGGAACAGGAGGCAGACGCCGTTAACCCCTGTTTGGTTCGTTTCCCTGCCAGAGAGAGCAGTGAGGTTCGCAATTCCTCGCGCGACGGCCGAAGTTGTAATGGTACCAGCATACCTCGTTATTTTGTTGTAGCGGGTACCGGGCGACCTCGGAAGAATGGCGGGAGTCCGTGCTGCTACGTCGCTGTAGGGAGTCGCGACGGCGAGAGGGCGAGAATCGACGATGGCCATGGTGGGATGGTGAGCGTGGGCGGCGTTGTGCGGATGGTGACCGGGAGTGTCGAAGGGGGGAATGTGATGTGTATGCGTTCCGGCGGCGATGGGGAGATAGTGAGCCATCTCTGTTGGAAGGCGAAGATATGGAGAGTTTGATATCCCGTATTGCGTTTGTTAGTGACCGCAGCTGTTCAGAGAATTCTTCGGCAGTATCGAAACGAACCGAAGCTGTCGTGGTTGATTGCTGCGGCGGGATGGCGACTAGCTTATCCAGGCTCTTAACGAGAGCGTCAAGGGAAGGGGCAAATGAGCATTCTGCGGCCGGTCTGATGTGAAGAGGTAGCCTGGCGATGAGTATGCTTTTTATATAGTCGTCGCTCAGTGACTGTTTGGCGTCGTTTAACAGTCGGCGTAAGCGACGAAGGAACTGCGAGGGGGTCAGGCCGTGGAGGCTGTCCGATGTTAGTAGAGTGGTGAGGGCAAGGTTTGCGTCCGGCATAGCACGTTCAAGAATGGCGTCTTTCAGGTGTGTATACGTATTCATTAATGGATTTTCGATTATGTCCATGACGGTAGTCATGAGACCTGGGGGCAAACGCTGTACTAGGTGGACGTATTGGTCTTCTGGGGACACAATATTCCTCGTCTTAAATGCCATCTCGATCTGAATGAACCAAGCTTTAAGGTCGTGCATGTTACATTCAGGGAGGGGTAGGAAAGCCTGGAGTGTTGCCATAGTGATGGGCGTTGGTGATGGGTCGTGCCTGTTGTGGGCTACTGCTCTATGTAGCGTGGGTGAAGCGGCGTGGGTCGGGCTGGGGGACGGTGATATACGATGAGATGTGCTGGGCACAATTTGCGCTTTCTTTTGAGGGGAGAACAATGCAAGGATCGTTTCGGCGTGCTTACTGCGTGTGTTTCGTACGGCGGGAGATGTCATGAAGCACGGGGGAGAGAGGGTTGGGGGAAGGGAGGGAAGTGAGGTGAGGTGAGGTCACGCGTAGGGTGGGCGGTTGTTCTTTACCGCACTGTTTTCTACACTTTGTATTGTTTCACTATGTGCTGAATCGTCAATTTACACTGTATATTACGTTTTTGCTATTTTCTTTTCGGTCACTTTGTGTCGTTTCACTATTTTTCTAGGCACATTCACTATTTGTCACTTTGCACTGTCTCACTATTTTCCTTTGCGAGATCACTTCGGGGTCACCACTGTGGATTAGTGGTATATGAAGAGAAAGTTCTCGGCGTTTCTTCAGTTTATTGTTTTCACTAAATATATTTTCTAAATGTTGTCTTGTAGGCACGGTTGCTTGGTGTAACGGCGTGGCGGCGTGAGGTCAGGAGCGTACTAACTTTTATATATAACTGGAACTCCCACCGAAGTGGAAGGGGACAGTTAAGTTAGACGAAGAGTTCAGGTGAAGATAAACAGTCAGGAAAATGAAGGAAAGTCGTAGTTAAAGTAGTGGGAGGACGAAACTCCCTGTCTGACTTTTAAAGTTATTGAAGTGTAATGTCCACTCAAAACCTTCTGGGAGGCCTGCCAGGTCGGAAGGGGAAAAGTCATTTGATTGTTGATTGATTCTTCTTCTTCTTATCTGTGGGGGTGAGTAAGTTGAAGAGGGTTGGGAGGAAGGGGTCTGGAACTTGGGTTGGGGTTAAGGATAAGGAATCTTTATTATTTATTCAATAAATTAAGTTAGTAAAAACCAAAAAATGTTAGTTTTTTTTTTTTTTTTTTTTTTTTTTTTTTTTTTTTTTTTTTTTTGAAGAGGAAGTGGTGAAAGGAGCTGGAGAGATAGTGAAAAGAAACTTGGGAGGAGATAAAGTGAGAGTTAGAAAGTTAAGTAGAGTGAAGAGAGTATTAGCTTTTTATTGGAGTTGGTCTTGAGGAGAAGGAAGTTGAAGTGAATAATGGAAGTGTGTAAAGTGAAGAGGAAGTGATGAAGGGAGCTGGAGGGATAGTGGAAATGAAATTTGCGAGGAGATAAAGTGAT
The DNA here is from genome assembly GCA_017312705.2 of Penaeus japonicus. NCBI lineage: Eukaryota > Metazoa > Arthropoda > Malacostraca > Decapoda > Penaeidae > Penaeus > Penaeus japonicus. The sequence goes on along the minus strand of BOPN01004139.1, from coordinate 80,061 downwards.
AGAAGGAAAGCTGAGAAAGGTGGAGAAAGGAGAAAAGATAAGTTGTAAGACCAGGAGAAAGAAGTCAGAGAATAGCTTGCATGTGCGCCCTTAGTAGCTGAACAAAGCCCCGGGTCAGCCCCTCAAGGAGGCAGCCAGAAACCAGAACACCTAACCCAGGCTATTTTTAAAGGGATTTTTTTTTTTTTTTTTTTTTTTTTTTTTTTTTTTTTTTTTTTTTTTTTTTTTTTTGGTTTACACATTCTGAGCTCTGCCACTGCACTTCGCCGACCTCGCACGTCACCTCTCACTGCTATGCATGATGTGCCGTGCTTGACGTTGAAGTGGAGCCCTGTGGGTTAGCTTGTAGTCTTGGTTAAAAGGTGTTAAAAATCTTCATTCTTCATTCTTGAACTTGCAGGTCCTCTTGAAGTTACTTCGTTCTTGTCTTCTTGTCTTCTTTTAGCTTCTCCTCTTCATGGTTGCCTCCTTACATCATCGGTCTCCTGATGCCGTGAATATGGCCTCAACTTCTTCAATGCCATTGATTCTGCTGAGGCTTTTGGGCCACCAGGCATGTGTGCCTTCTGGACGAACGTTGAGGCGATTGTAGAGCTCCTCATCCTCATCTTGGATTTTTGTCCATCTTCTTCTTGCTTGATGGTGGAGTCTCTGGTTGATCGCCTCGATCCTTAGTCTTTCATGGATCTCTCGTGCAGTGACTACTTCAGGAAAGCGAATATTCAGAATCCATTTTCCTGCCTGGTTCTGAATAGTCTGTAGCTGCATCATCTGCCTTCTGGAAATGGTGTGAGTAGGCACTGGTATTCGCGATGGGCCGCACTAGGGCTTTATAAATGTAGAGCTTGGTTTCAGTATAGTATGTGGAACCTTCTGATCTTGTTCAGCTGATGTTTAGCTTTGGTTGCTCTATCATTTATGTGAGGGACAATTCCTCTTCTGCTAATTGTTAGCCCTAGTATCTTTCCTTTGTCTGTCAGTCCACTGCTTCCTCGTCCACTATCAGATCTACTGTCTTGATTTGTACAGGAATGACTTGGAATTTTCTCATGTTGGCCGAGATCTTCCACTGTCTTTCGTATCGATTGATGGTCTCTATGGCTCTGGCAGTTCTGAGTGCCATCATCTCGATCGATCTCCCTTCATACTTGATTATCTGAGTGATGTCGTCGGCATACATATAGTGATTGCTGCCATGTGATGGTTCAGGCAGATCTGCTGTATATATGGTGAACAGTGTCGGTGAGAGGCAGCTTCCCTGTGGAACTCCACTCATGAGGGGAATTGCTTCGCCGACTGTATTGCCGACGACTATTCTTGCACTCCGACTTTCAACAAAGTCACACAATAGCTTGGTCAAGGACGTCGGGAGGTTCAGCCTGATGATCTTAAGTTTCAGGCCTGTGTGCCAAACTTTGTCGAAGGCTTTGGCCACATCTCTCAGAACCACATTGACTTGGTTCCTTTCGCTCATGGCATTGGCGATTTCTTCATATATGATTGCAATGGCTGTTGATGTTCCTCTGCCTGGTCTGAAGCCATGTTGCCTGGGATTTTGCAGATCGTTAATCTCCAGGTGATTTCGCAATCTTAGGTTCAATATCTTTTCAAAGACTTTGCCTGGGACTTCCAGCAGAGATATTGGTCTGTAATTCTCCACTTTTCTTGGATTTTTCCCGGCTTTTGGAATCATCCTGACTCTTGCTTCCTTGAAGTGGTCAGGGAAGTAGCCAGCAGTGAGAGAGGCATTATATATGTTTGCCAGTCTCAACAACTGTCTTGTTTGGAAGATTTTGCAGGATAGTTTGTTGATCCTGCTTTTGCCTGGAGCAGTTCTATTCTTGAAACTCTGAATAGTTCTTTTGACATCTGTGGGGTTGATCTTGGTCATTGGTGGATCTGTAGGGTCCAGTCTAGTGAAATCCCGAAGCAGCTTCTGGATATAGGAGGTGCATGTGCCTTCCTATTTCCTCTATGATGGTCTCCTCGAAATCACTGTCAAAGTTCTCTTCTTCTTCTTCGGTAATTCGGAAACAATTTCTCCAGTAATTTCTGAACAGGATTTCTTGTTCTTCTTCTTCATAGATCTTCTCATCCTGTTCGTTGAGGAGGTAGCTACTTCTGCTTTCACTTCTTCCCATCAGTTTCTTTATTCCTGACCAGAAGGACTGTGGATCTTTTCGATCCCATTCCACTTTTCGAACAAGTTCTTCCCACTTGTCATTTGCTGCTCTCCTCCAGTGGTTTAAAGGGTTCTCTTTGCAAGCCATATCTGTACTCTAGGTCTTGTGTCCATCCATGAATCCCTGCATAGTGCTGCAGATGATTCGACTGTATATTTAGTAGTCTTACTTCAGCTGTTAGCCTTGGATGGGGGATAGTCCTGTGGTTGCTCTTGGGTACATGGTGAGCAAGTGCAGCTTCAACATCGCTGTACCACTTTTCGACTTCCTCGTCAATCTCTTCCAATGTTGCAGTCCTCAAGTTGGCTGCAGGCTTGGACTGGAGCTCATCCTTGAATCCTCCCCAATTAGCCATTCTAAAGTTGAATCTGCTACAGTTTAGGCTTTTCAGGATTGGGTTGGATGATATCTTGAGGATGATGGGCAGGTGATCACTGGTGCTTTAGGGCCTGGTTCCATGATCACGTTGTGATGGGCTTGGTTATTGCACAGTGCAATATCTGGTTTGGTTGCTGTGTTCCCTGTGATGTAAGTAGGGAAGTCTGGTCCCATGTGGATTAGATCTCCATCAGCAACCATTCTAGCAATAGCATTGCCAACCATGTTGCCTGCTCTATTGTTTAGCATTGGATGGTTGGCATTGAGGTCTCCCACTATGTATGTGGGTAATCTTCGTCGAAGCAGACTGTATAAGTCTTGCAGTGGAACAATTGCCCTTCTTGGAGGCAGATACATTGTAGCCACTACTATTGGACCTCTGCTGGTCTCTATCTCCATTGCCAGCATTTCGTCAAAGTCGTCGAGAATCTTATGTTTGATTTCTCTTCTGACTGCTATTGCTATGCCATCACTTGCTTCTCCAGTCCTGTTCCTCTGATAACATAAGTAGGGGAACAGTTTCAGCCTGTCTGTGTCCTTCAAACCATGACTGTTGATCAGGACTACATCTGCATTTAGGGCTCTATACATGCCCGACAGTTCGTTCCTACGAACCATAGTCCACTTGAGGACGTTCTGCTGAACTACAGTGATGGTGTGATTCACTTGGATTTGGCTGCAGGTCCATCTTCATGCCTCTCTTGGGACTCATCATAGCCATTCCTCCTCTTCCTGTAGCTCTCAGGGTCGAGGTAAGTGATAGCCACACCAACGAGATTTAGGGAGGCTGCCCTAATTCTCCTATCTATGATACTGGCACATTCATCAGATTTCAGCTTCTGATTGTTGTAGGAGTATTTCATCCTGCCATTCTTGATGTATTCTGCAACATCATCATCATCAATATTGCCGTTTGTAACGGTTTTCTCGGCAAGTGCTCCTGGATGACTCCACAGCTTTTTCCCTTTGCTTCCCTGGCCTTCTTTAAAATTCTTGCACCTGTGTGGGGATGGCACCCTCACATACTGGGGTACTGGTGCAGTGGGCTCTTCCAGTGGCGGCATTTCTTCTTCAAGAACTGGCAGATCTGGCATTTCTTCTTCTTCAGGTGCTTCTGTGGTTTCTTTGGGGGTTTCTGTAGGGAGCATAACCCTCAGGATGCCTGCCGAATTTACATCATTTGGAAGGTCCATCTCAGGGAGGTTATTTCGCCTCAAGGCTAGCTTTGCTTGCTCTGCAAAGCAGCCTGGTTGTGCAAGGTTGGCCAGGTGGGCATGCATCAAGGCAATCAGGGTCTTGGCTTAATGAGTTGTTGGGCAGCTGCATGATAGGTGGCTGCGTCTCTTTAATGCATTTTTGGTAATTTCGGCTGTGGCTTTGGCTGTCTTTTCGATCGTTTTCTCGACCTTAGCTGTAGCCTTTGCAGTGTTCTTGACTACTTCACTCAGTAGTCTGGACTCTTTCTGGGTTTGGATCTCTTGCTTCTTTTCTACTGCCTTTGTGATCTCTTTCCTTCTAATAGGGCAGCTTCCAGAGAAAGTCCCTGTGTTCGCCTCCACAGTTTAGGCATTTTTTTGTGGTATTCTTACATGTCGTGAACCTGTGTCCGGTCTGACCACATTCACTGCATTTTTCAGCATTCTTCTTGGTACATTTACCCTTTGTATGGCCATATTCATAGCAATTCATACACTCAAATACTCAGTGAATCGTTCCTCTTCGATCTGGGCCGGGTTTATACTATGGTATAGGATCAGTCCTTGGTCTTTGATCTTTTTGGCAGTCTGTATATCATGGAATCGAATCTTAACAATTCCATGTTGTGGCATCTTATAGACTTCATCGATTTACGAGCTGATTTGTCTTACCAGTTCCTCTTTTATCTCTTCATTAGAGTGGCTTGTAATGTACGAGTCCACTTTTTTTTTTTTTTTTGTCATCTTAGCTTTGGTTTCAAGAGGCATCTGGGGGTCAAAACCTGAGCTCTTAAGCTTTTGGCGGAATTCTGGTGACATATCATCGGTCGAAGTCTTTGGCAAAACAATGTATCCATTCCTGGCATCAATGATTCTCAGGAAGTGGATTCCATTGCCAAACATCAGAGAGTTCAGTTCCTGCTTTCGAGTTAGAGTCGGAATGCCATCGAGGTTTACTTGGTGGTCGAAGCCATGGTTCCAAACGCATAGCTCGATCCCTACCACTACAAAAGTCCAAGTCCTGCCTGAGTTGTCAGATTAAGTCCTGACAACCTCCTCTTATCTCTGAGGAGCCTAACCAGGTTGGCTATGTAGACGGTGTCTAGCTAGAGTTGGCAGGAGTGTTAAGTGGCCCTGCCGCCGTTCCTAGCCTTACCTGACAAAGGTGGCAACCTCCGAGTGTTTCTTACAGTATCCCGACTAAGGGACCCCTTTGAGACCCCGGCCTTCGCCGGGTAAACCGCAGGGTTCGCCTTCAGAAACACAAGGTGTTATCCTAACGCCGAAAAGTGGTGGTAAGGGACTTCAGGGGGGACAGGTGTGTGCCTACAAGAGGATCTCTTGTAGCACCGAGGTGCTGGCTCCGTA
>BOPN01004139.1:64936-69936 GCA_017312705.2 Penaeus japonicus | reverse complement strand
CTTGGGTATCGCCAAACCACGTGTATAGTTATGCATCTTCTTGTTCAATTTTGTAGTATTGTGTATTTGTTGGATTGTCTGCTTCGAGACCCCGGACTCCGAACCTTACGAATTGCGAATGTAATGGTGATTATTCTTTCCCTTTTTTTCGTTGTGTTTTATTCATATTTGTTTTGTTTCACTGAGGTTAGGAGTTAAGTGTATAAAGATATTTATAGTCATATATTTGTATATATGTTCATATTATTGACTCCCTCCATGTCTCTTGTTACTTACTTTTTTCTAAAAGAGTTTTTGTTTGAATTTTGTATTTCTAATTGCATAAAATTCGTTCCCAAGCAGGGGATCCACAACCTACATAAAGTGCCGCAAATAAACTTTGTACGAGACTTTTCTAAGAACTCAGTACGTTGGATTATCTTGGAATTTACCCGAAAATATGGGCCCCCCTTTTTTCAGGGGTTCCTTCTCCCCTCCTCAGAAAAAAAAATAACAACAAAAGTCACGTGATGATTTCATTGAATTTATGCCCCTGTTCCCCTAAAAGTGTACATGTCTTCCATCTTCGCGCCAACTCAATTTTCGTTTATGTAAGAGGTCGACCTGACAGCAGGGAAATCTCATTAGAATGCAGCGCATATGAAGGAAGTTTCTTATTATTTATTCGTTTATCTATTCTTTTTTTGTCCTTTTTATTAGATGTGTATTATCAGTGACGTGTCATTTTCTTAGTATGTGTATTGATAGTGTTCTTTAGTCGAAACCCATATCAAAATAATATAATCGAATTATGGAAACTGCAATACTCTTTTTTTGTATAGGGTTTCCTATCTATCAATCCAACTATCTGTAAACCAATATCTATAAAAATGATTAATTGGCATTATTAATGAATAAGGATACGGAATTAACAATACTTGAAAAAAAATAGGGTAAACGACCATAACCAAAAGAAACTAGATTGCTTAATTAAAACTGCATTCTTTAAAATATGGATTTTCTCAAACGCCCATTGAAAATGAATGATGTTAATGATTTGCTTACGCACCTATTCTTCTGAGATCTTTCAGCTGCAGGATCAAGTATTCTTATCAAATCCACTTACAGTTTCATTCCTTCTTATGGTCCGCAGTTGTTCCGGATTACGTATAATCACATCCGGGTCTCGGATTGCCTCTGGCTTGCAACTGCAACCGGTGGATACGATATCACCGTACTGATCTTTCAATTTTTTGGCGGCCGCTTGTGAATTATGGCAATCTTTATCGCATGGTTGACACTTATGTAACCCTTGTTTAGCAATAGAAAAAGAAAAGAAAAAAAGAAAGAAGACATAATTATGATTTGGGAAGAGAAATTAGATTTCCTAACCCTTCACTACTTCATATCCCTCCTTCCAAAGTAGAACAATTAGTTTATTTCTCTTCTCTCTCTCTCTCTCTCTCTCTCTCTCTCTCTCTCTCTCTCTCTCTCTCTCTCTCTCTCTCTCTCTCTCTCTCTCTCTCGCTCTCACTCTCTCTCGCTTGCTCGCTCGCTCTCTCTCTTCTCTTTCTCTCTCTTTCTCTCTCTCTCTCTCTCTCTCTCTCTCTCTCTCTCTCTCTCTCTCTCTCTCTCTCTCTCTCTCTCTCTCTCTCTCTCTCTCTCTCTCTCTCTCTCTCTCTCTCTCTCTATCTATCTATCTATCTATCTTACTCTCTCTCTCTCTCTCCCTTACTCTTTCTCTCTCTCTCTCTTTCTCTTATTTTCTCTCTCTATCTCTCTCTCTGTCTCTCTCTCTCTCTCTCTCTTTCTCTCTCAGAATATACCCTTTTGGATAATCAAATGTTCTAGTTGCTTTCTTTTTTACTATAAACAATGTGGAAAGACTCAAAGAATACATGATCCGACTCCCTTTCCTTTTGTTGCCATGGATGCGATTTCCCTCAGTATCTCCCTTTTCACTTAGTTCCTGAAACCGAGATCTATTTCTGTGATAACGCCATTTACCCGAGATGTTCTTCTTTTTTTTTCCTCTACTAGAAATTATGCTGATTGAACTTCCTACTTCTTCAAAGTTTTCGTTTAAAAATGAGCATTGCCCGTGACTATGAAAGGCAGGCTATTTGGTTCTGTGTGTGTGTGTGTGTGTGTGTGTGTGTGTGTGTGTGTGTGTGTGTGTGTGCATTTTCAAGTTTTGTTGAGTGAGTAATTGGAAGATATGGGTAGTAGTTACCACTCTGCAACAAAACATAAAGAGCTTCTTGTCGAGATGTTTTATAAAAAGCCGCTAATCTTTTGGCCGGTCTTCCCATTTCCATAAAAAATCTATGAATGTCACTGATGTATACAAGCTCTTGGTTGAAGTGAGGAAGAAACCCCTACACTTTTATGCTATAAACTGTTTCGTCAGCTTCCTGATTTAAAGTCATTTTCTTTGTAAAATATATGCTGAAAGCTAAGATGCGTTCTCTGGAAGGCTGAGGCGCCGTATGAAATCACTGAATCCTCTTTTGCCAAATTTTTGTCTCTTTCCGCTGTCGTAAGCACTCTATACAAGTTTGGGAAACGTAACTTACCTTGGTTTCTAAGCTTCCCGCTAGAAATAATGTTTATTTGCTTTTGCGCAGTGTTTTGGCCTCGTTATGGAATAGTGTTAGGTATAATGATATGATAAGCTAAGGATAAAACCATAAACCGATATTTTAATAGGCTTACAATGGATAAAAGACGGAGACTCTTAACCTTACCGAAGCCGTTGTAAATATCAACACAATAGCTTTTTAAAGGCTCTTATTTCGAGCTCATCTATCCTTATCCTCATCCTCTTACAGTAAAAAATAATCCTGGTAACTGAACTTACACTCTTCCTCTTACAGTAAAAAATAATCCTGGTAACTGAGCCAGTCCGTATTTTTTTCTTTCACGAGACAAAACACCAAACAGGATGAGGCCTCTTGATGCAAGAGGTGAATGAGCGCAAATGATGTTCGGATATTGAGGTGGTTGATGCAAACGAGGGACATAAATATATCATATCCGTAAAAAGTCTGAAGAGATGGACAAAGAAAGGGGGAAAATCTCTTCTTACTCCATAAGAAAGAGGTCCAATTTATTGTCACATCTCTCTCTCTTTCTCTCTCTCTCTCTCTCTCTCTCTCTCTCTCTCTCTCTCTCTCTCTCTCTCTCTCTCTCTCTCTCTCTCTCTCTCCCTCTCTAATCTACAGACCCACTCAAGTATTCGTAACGTGTCAACAAAAATTCACGGCAAAGACCAAAACATGAAGGAGTCCCATCTCATTAGAAACTCCATTTAAGAAATTATTCCGCAGAGGGAGCCAAGAGCCATGAAGCATAGGATATCAGGCAGCTTCGGAACAGTCAACACAACTAAGGATTTATTGTGACTTTGCAAACGGCGCGAGCTGAATGCAAATGCTGTTCTGCTCTGTAAACACGCCACAGGCTCGTTCAGTCAGCGATAAGAGGTTTTCTCGTCAAAACGTGAGGTGGAAATCCTAGCAGTGTAGCGAGCTTAATTTCCTGTCTAAACTCATTGAGACTTCTTCATGTGTACGAATGTAGGCAGAAACATACACAAAGATGTACGAAGTCACACATATGTACAAATTTATATATACATTATGTAAACACATGCTTATATACATACATACATACATACAAAATACACACACACACATATATATATATAGATAGATAGATAGATATAGATATAGATATAGATATAGATATAGATAGATAGATAGGTAGGTAGGTAGAAAGATAGATAGGTAGGTAGGTAGGTATATAGATAAAGTAAATGTAGTTCTGTAAAATTTCGAATAATCAAGTCACGCCACATATTGCTTAGACCGCCAACTTGGTCGAAAACATCTCACGTACTAACGTCTATGGTCAAGCCGGAGAGCTCTCCAACTTCTGACAAAATCATTTTGTTTGTTCTTTCATTATTTGGCAGTTTCTGATCCAAAGTGACTCGAGTTTGTTTGTTTTTTTTCTTTCTTTTCTCTTTTTTTTAATCTCAATAATACATTACTTACACACAATCACATACACACACACATGCTCGCCCATGTTTATTTGTGTGTGAGTGTGTGTGTGTGTGTGTGTGTGTGTATGTGTGTGTATAAACTATTCCTCCCTGCATCATCCCCCTGTAATTGCCCTTTCCTATCTCTCCCCTTTATACTTGCTATACTTTCATTCTACTTTCTACCTGCTTATCGCCCACCCCCCCCCCCTCCTGAACTCCGTACACTATAATCCTTAGCACAACCAGGAGTCGCCTCGCTCTGTTGTATTTAGAGATAATTCAGTTACCCCCCGTTTTATTTCACTGACGTTTCCATAACGGCTCAAAACATCTAAACATCGGGAAGTAGAAGGACACAGAAATATCTAGCATCGTTTCATCCTTATTGACAAAAGCAGGACCCTTATGCCGAAATCACACACAATAATTGTGGGATTTATTTCCCCTTTATCCTAGAATCCAATTCCCTAATTACTAGATTAGACAAATGCATTGTGAAATCCCGGCGTTCCATAATTGTCTGGGATATTCCGGTTTCAAGCAGGGCCATGTGTGGAGGAGAGGTAGAATTACACATTACTAATTCCGGGTATTGCGACTTCAGGGCTTCTCCCTAACCCACACTGAGACTGTCAACAGGCCGCCGGTTACAGTGGTGCCAGAAACTGCCTGTGGGATTTGCTGTCACAAAGGTATTAAAAGCTTATGGCTCTGCTGTTTGTGGCGGTATAAAGGTATTGATAAGAACACTGAGTAAGAATTATAGCTGTGATAATGATGATAGTGATGATGATGGAGAATAAAGAAAGTAGGGATGATGATAGTGACAGGACGAGTGGCATTGATAATGAAAGTAAACGCGATGATATGATGTCATTTATTTAGTGATAATGATAATGATAGTAGCTGTAGTTGTAAGATAATGATAATAATATTGATGGTTGTAATGTAAGTGATGATGATAATAATG
>BOPN01004138.1:117500-122500 GCA_017312705.2 Penaeus japonicus | reverse complement strand
TGTGTATATAAACCGTAAAACAAACGTTTACAGAAAAAAAGATATACAACAAGTATCTGCGACGTGGTATAGCATAGCGCCATTGTTGAAATGTGACATGAAATATTTTACGTTATTCATCATACGGTCGGTGGTTTATGCTAATTATGAACGTAAATTTGATGTTATTACCTTATTATCATTGTATTTTCTATAACATTGTTAGTGCTGGTGCAATGCATTTCAGTTACCAGATTTTTATCAGAATAGTATTATCTACAAACTATGGAACTTGTGCGTTAAACAGAGAACTATAATTCTAAATATGTATTCCTAATTTTCTGTTTGCCGAAAAGATTACTAAGCAGCGTGCCTTGGCATGACCTTATATGAGCTGAAATGCAGATAAGCGGGGTATCTAAAGTAAGATCTCTAGATAATCTGATATCATTTCATATGGGAAAGGAGAAGTGTTGGCTCTCTAATGGTATAATTCTCCGCTGAATAAACTGATGTGTATCCATTCATGAAATATACTGATTTAACTAAACATAAAAACCTATATAATAGTGTGTTCAGTCAGTATTAATTTTCTCTTACTCTCCCAACTATCTGGCAATGTTCATGGACAATCTTTCAATTTTCGTTCGTTTCTCTCTTGAACTCAAATTATCATAAACGAACTATCTTTGTGCATTGAATATACTCTCTGTTTGTCTCTGCCTGTGTGTGTGTGTGTGTGTGTGTGTGTGTGTGTGTGTGTGTGTGTGTGTGTGTGTGTGTGTGTGTGTGTGTGTCTGTCTGTCTGTCTGTCTGTCTGTCTGTCCGTCCGTCCGTCCGTCCGTCCGTCCGTCCGTCCGTCTGTCACTCCCCCAAGCTAAATTATTTCTTGTAGCGTGATCTATTTGATGAGCTACACGAATGGCATGTGGAAATTCAATGATAATCAGGCTGAAAAAAATCTAAAGCAAAGGAATCAAGCTTGCCTTGATGTGTCCCGTGAAGATGATGAGAAAGACTCGTAATGGCTGAAGAATTAGAAATTGCAACTTGAAAATCCTTGGATATTTGTTATTGGATCAAGCGAACAAATATTACAGCACTGATTGATAAAAGTGTCATTTGCAACTTATACATAAATGACTTGAAAGAGAAGCCAATGCTACAGCAGGAGCTATAGAATATGTACCGGATTTGCAATGATAAATAAACTTTCTCTTTCAACGTTGAATTACACTTGGTCAAAATGGTTAAAAAAGACTCTTTTTTTACATAAAAAACTACATTTCAACTCACTTTGTTTATGAAATACAAACATCAAAAAGAGGAAAACAAGGTAATGTATCCGATGAATTAAATGAAATAGATATTGCACATATACAATTTTTCAATGCTAGGAACTTTCACATGTCTATTTTGCTTTTGTATTCTAGGAATTAGTTATTAATATCACCTTATCATTTGTATGCCTTATTATATATTGGCTTTTGCAGGGTGTTCCCAAGCAACTGTCATCCGTTGTGTCAGGGATATTGTTAACAATCTTTAAAATAAGTTCCTGCAGAAATTCAGAACTTAACAGACAGAAAGTGCAGTGTGGAAGACTTGGACATTTCTCAAGGTTAATTAGAACTATTGACTGTAAGTCTGAACATTGCTCTCTTTTTTCACTTACTCTTCACTTACACACACACACACACACACACGCGCGCGCGCATTTCTCTAACTTTACTATATGATTTAAGCTTACTCGTTTACACGATTGAATATAGCATTAAGATGCAATTATTTTTTTCACAAAAGATACTATTATGTGTCAAGTAATGATGCATTGCCACCTACAGTGCTAGATTTTCTGGTAGAGAATTTTCGTAATATATGAACTGTAAATTCAATATCAAAATTAATAATTTATTCACTTAATTGTTGTTTCATATTCTACGAATTTCCTTCGGGGTCCAACCCTAATTCGTAAATAAAAAACAGCTGTGACCTACGGCAGGAACTGAATGCTAATATGTATAAGCTATTTCTTTCTCTTGATACGTATAACAAGGTTTACAAAGACCATAGTGCAATATTGTTTGGCATACTTGTTACTTATGCAAGGATAGTTTTATACATATTTAAATGAGACTCCAATTAGGAATTAAACCAAAGCCAAAAAAAAAAAAAAAAAAAAAAAAAAAAAAAAACAGAGTTATAATCAAGCAGATGTCAGCTTTTTTAGAGCTGAAGTCTCACCTCGGGTTATTAGGATATATAACCGTGTCTTGTCTAAAGTGGAAATGTTATATCATTGCACTACTATCTTTTATGCTTATTGGAAGCTTATTTATAAAGTGTTAAATATATGTTCGAAAGAATTGTGTGGATTAATTAATGTATAAATCACACTTTTTATAAAGGATATCATGATACAATTATTATTGTATACATTATTATCCTTCTCAGGTCCAGTGGTACTCTGTAGTATACAGCAACAAAATGTGCTGAATCATTGTTATTTGATTAGATTTCTAACAAATATCGAGATGAGAAATATATAGTGAATAAGACAACCAAATGAGTTTGAAAAGTCTAGATTCGAAAATCTGGATTTCGACCCTAAAAAGCGAATGGTTCCCTTAAGTAGCGAAGTAAGCGATTGTTACTATCAAAGACCACTTTTATTTTCCCCTTAAGTTTGATATCTCCTCGGGCAGGTAAATAGTATAACAGTTATCAAGAACTTTTTACTTTCCCTTTAAGGTCATTATGTTCTTTCTCCAGTACGTGGGGAAGGATTGTTACTGATATCATTAGATCTATTTCTATAGTTTTCAGTATTCATCTTTAGGTTTTCTTTAGATTCGATATCCACTTAGCATATTCAATGGGTCAAGAGTTCCGATGATCAAAATTTATTTTTCAATGAATCTAAATATCGGCCAAACATTCTGAGTAGGAAGAAACCCAACTTTCCATTTAATCTTAGCAATAATTAGGAAACTAGGCCTCGTACAACGATACCAAGAGTCATTTCTAATTTGTGGAATTAAGTGATATTATTATCAATGATGAATGTTTCGATTTTCTCTTCCAGTTCGGTATGTCAGTCATCGGCGTGGAAAGTAGCGGAGTTGGGGAACAGCCCAGTTATTAGTTTATTTTAACTTTCCCTTCAAGTTTTGATGTTTCCTTTCCCAATAAGTGCCGAAAGAGATTTTTTTCTTCTAAGTTTCTTAGTTCCTCTGCTAGGTAAATAGCTAAAAGAGCCGAATGTTACAAGCATTAATAACTTTCTTAGCTCCCTTGCCAGGTAAGTAGCTAAAAAAAGCTGAATGGTACTATCATCAATAACTGTATTTATTCATATATCGAGTTCAATATCCCCTGTGCACGGTAAGCGGCTTAACTGTCAACTGTTTCCATTATCAATACCTATTTTATTTACCGGTCACATTCCATATTTCCTTTGTTTTTTTTTCCGTATTTTAGTATTTCCTTGACCAGGTAAGTAGGAGTATGGTCTTAAAATTTGGTTATTTATTCATTCTCATTAAGGTAAGCTATTCTCCTGACCAGGTTTGTGAGTAGTACAAATCAAATGTACGACTGTTGTTGATATCACTGCAGAAAAAGAACGAACCACTAATGCCTTGCACCCATCTTAATGTACTTTTGGCATATTTCCTTGAAATGAGATTATCCCCTCCGTAAGGTAATCAATCTACTTATGACCGTCACTTGCCGGTACGTAATTGATTGCAATCTCTGAGCTAATGGTGTTGGTACATGTTTCTACAGTCCCTTGACCTGTTTCTACTATTCCTTGAGGTTCGCCGTACCTCGCCAAGTATTATTCCATAGCTTTATGAATTATGATAGATACAAAAGGGGGATACTTGTGATACAATGTGATGAGCAACAAAATAAAAAGATGCCGGATGTCATTATTAGTGAACTTCATATGGATTTAAACATTAAGGCAACATTAGACATTACTTAGTAAAGCAAGGAAAACAAATTTCATTAAACTGTTATGAAACTTTTAATTGATATACATTTCCAATAGAAATGGAGTTGAAACGACAGAACCATGCTCCTTCAACACTGGGACTTATTGATATCCCCTTCAATTTGGAATATCTCCTTTCCTAAAATTGCTACTCCTACCAATAGGGAATAATTACAAAGTAGAGGTACAAAATCATTAGATTCCAAATCACGGTGCTCCAATAAAAACACCCTTACTGCAGTTGTCATTAGCTTATATATTGTATATTTTAATGAGAGGTTGCCCGACTATTGCAGTCTACAATATTTCTGCAAAACGAGTTGGTAAATTGTCCTAGAGTGTGAATACTATCATGTGCCACGTAATCATTAATTCAATAGTGATTTACATATGGAGGAAATGAGAGCCTATTGTTAGACTTATTTTTACATGTCACATTGTAAATACTGATTACAATAATAACGTTGATGCCTTTTAAGTAAAATTACTTATAGATACTCTAACTTGATAAACACATAAAAAGAATCCAAAGTAATGTTGGCAGCTGGAAGGAAACTCACATCCTCCACATTTTGTATTGTTGACATATTTCCTTGAGTTTCAGTGTTTTCGCTGTTATGGCAATGTGCAGTATTATATTTTCGTCGTAGGACATGACGCGGTGAAGCTGCGTACTTTTCGTCGTTATGTTATCTCCAAATACCCTTCTCAATCCCAACGAGTACATGTACCCTTGGATGTGTGATGTGGTTTCACGGCTGATTCTTGTGGACAACATGCTAGTAAGGCATTGGTCTGAATTTCAAGGCTGTAAGGGTTAGTAATGATATTAGTATCCTTGTCATTACTGGAAAGCAAAGCAATACCATTTAGATGTTTCCTGTATAAAATTATATATATATATATATATATGTATATATATATATATATATATATATATATATATATATATATATATATATATATATATATATATATATACATATAAACATATATGTCATGTATATGAGTCAGATGAAAA
>BOPN01004138.1:55000-57500 GCA_017312705.2 Penaeus japonicus | reverse complement strand
TGCAAATGTGAAAAGAATGTCATGAAGGCATTTAAATTTTGTAAATGTGCTGCATACTAATAAAAAAACATATATTAAAAAAGCCTTGTGACACTGCCAAGGGCTGATCTTCCCCCTAAATCAGAAAAAGCTAAATTAGATAAAAATCATAACTGATGAAATATTAAAAAAAAACAACGACATAGAATCGGGAAATGATAAATTGCACGCAAGCATCCAGACTTCCGACTCTGTGAACATAAAATGTATTTATAGAATAACATAGTTAAAAGAAATCCATCCTAATTCAATAAAAGCCGATCCGGTTATTGAATAGACTCTGCCCATGGATCATAACCGGGTCCTATTCAAAGCACGTCGGCTACTTTGCTTTCATATCCCGTGATCGTAGACCATGTTGCTCATTTCGTTAATTTCAATATACAAATTTGGCCACACAGTCTAACTAATTACAAAGATGAATGGGATAACCGAAACTCATCTATTGATTCTTTACTTGGAACGTTTACAAGAATGTACATAGATACAACGATTAAAAAAAAACGAGTGAAAATGTGGAAATGAAAGTCAAGATGATAATACTTAAAATGCGTTAACATGGTAAATCATAAAAAAAGTATACATCTTTCTTAATAGGCTTTGGAAGTTGTAGATATCAAAAATATAAATCAAAGAAAGCATAAAAATCATCAGAAACGACACAGAATATAATAAAAGCGAAATACAAGTAAAAAGTGCAATTATAATGAAAGAGACGGGATAGGAGGCCAACGATATCCAGTTAGACGGAAAACGAAGGAGATGCTCGCCTTTCGGGAGCACACACATAGCAGCATCCCCATCCGACACTACCTGCAATAGTAGTGATAAAAGAATAATAATAATAATAATGATAAGATAATCCATAGCAATGATGATACTAATAATGGCGAGAATCATGATAATTATATTAATCGGGGAGACAAAATGGAATGGAGAGATGCTTATAAGCAATAATCACAGAAAGAGAGAAATGAACCCAAAAGGAGGTCGGTTGGACAGCCAGACACTGACACAAAGAACAGTAAGGTAATGAAGTAAACCGAGAAATAAGAGAGATAAAAAAGGAAGCAAGAAATACGGGGGGGAAGACGGGAAATATGATACACTATGATTACTCGTCACAAAAAAGTTGTATAGTACTTCGTGCACCTGGCAAAAAAAAAGGTTTCAAAATAATTATCAAATCTTGAATTGAGAGTTAAATGACTTACGCATTAGATATCTTGATAAACCCAGCTGGCAAGAATATAAAGCAAGGGATGCAAGTGCCAAAGTGCTCATTTCAGCGCTACTCTTGAATTGAAAACTAGTTCCCTTTTCCAATTACCTGAAAAAATGAAGATGGACAGATATCAAAAATATTTGTATTGTCAATTGGTGTATTTGTATTGTCGGTGGCTATCAGATGATTGTATGATACCTTATATTTTATCTACGTGTGCAGATGTTATTTTGTGTGTTACGTTACAATTTCCAGTCTTTTTATATCAGTTATCAGGGCTATATTTTTGTCATACCCTCTGTACTAACTATTGCTTCTCAAGCAAAAAATATAAAGTGAATAGTCAAAGCAGAGAGCTAGTATTAGCAGGATACGTCGAAAAGAACAATAATAACAGAAAGGTGCAAGAAAATACATATTAGAAGCATATTGTTTTCCATTATGATCAGAGGATTCAAAATAGCAGTTGTAATGTTATATCCTTATGAGGCATCACTCAGTGTAATAATTAGCATTCACAGATTCTGTTGTGCTTAGATTTATCTGAGGTGAGGAAGGAGAGAGAGAGAGAGAGAGAGAGAGAGAGAGAGAGAGAGAGAGAGAGAGAGACAGAGACAGAGAAGGAGAGAGAAGGGAGGATAAGAAAGAGAGACAGAAAGATAAAGAGGGGGACAAGAGAGAGAGCAAAGTAAGTAAGAAAGAGAGAGAGTAATGATGATAACAATAATACTGATAATAACATCAGTAATAACAACAATAACAATAACCAAGATAGAAAGACAAACAACTCCAGCAACACAGAAAAAAAATTGAAATCATTATCCAAAGACCGACTACATTAAGAGCCTCCTGGAGATAGCTATTCAGTCAGTGACTTACCTCTCCGATCCAACGATAAGTCCAGGTGTTGAGGCTGTATTGTAAGGTGAACTTGCCAACAGCTTGTAATTTCATCGCTCCTTGCATAGATTCGCCAGTCTTGAGGAAGAAAAACATAGAACGCTTGTGCTAGAATGAAATTCGAATCGCGTGTCGTATATTATGTTATAATTTTCGGCTTCTGGTACGCTAGTGATAAGCAATGGTGGGTGCTTTAAAGTGCGTGCAAATGCAGACTGTGGGTAGTAGGTTCTCTATCTGTGTGTTGTTTGTTTGTTTGTTTGTATGTGTGTGTGTGTGTGTGTCATTAGGCATGTTGGCGTATTCATATATGTATGTGTGTCTGCATTTAAAATC
>BOPN01004138.1:20000-27500 GCA_017312705.2 Penaeus japonicus | reverse complement strand
TTTCACTTCCATATTTCTCTTCCTCAAGTCTCTGCTTCTGTTTTTAGTTTATATATATAAATATATATATACATACATATATATATATATATATATATATATATATATATATATATATATATATATATAGTTTTATCTGAAAGTCACTAATATACACATCTAATGCATATACACGTGTGCGTTAAACTCGAGATAGCTTCTTTGTCTAAACTTCAATCTCAAGACCAAATATAGATTTTGGCTTGCATCTTTTTGTTCTCTCAAAGTGTCATAAAAAATGCAATATTTTCGCCAAAAAATTACAGTATTGGTATGATCGAAAAATCTGCTTATGTATATTCAAGCTGTTTTTTTTGTTTTGTTTTTTTTGTGTGTGTGTGTGTGTTTTTCTGTCTCCTCTTCTTGTGAAATTTGGCTTGCCCATGCATAAGTGAGGGCAGCTACCTCCTGACCCTGCTACACTTTTGAAGCCTTTTCCTGGACAGACCTCAGCCTGGCGAAGAGGTCGCGTGACGGGAGCAACAGCACCTGCAGGGAGGTCCTCCTCTTCCTTATCTCATCTCCGAAAGCATCAGATATCGGCGAGTTATCACATTTCTGTAGCAATTACAGATAGTGATAACATCGAATCTCCAGAAATAATGATAGGGACGATTCTGAATCCCTGCGAGAAAACAGAACAAAAACTTTGAAAGATAAGTGGACAGAGCGAGTTCCCTCGTGCGTCATGTCCAACCCTGCCATCTACCGGGCGGACTTAACACCAGGAACTAATTAAGGGAAGTGTTATTTCATACAGGTGTATAATTATGTGCACTCGTTATTCCAGTACAGCACGAGAGAGGAATTCCCAGCTTATGCTTGCTATTACATGCTTATCGAGGAGCAAATTTTTGCTCCCCAATTTTATTCTCTTCCAACGTGGTATTTTTATTATTTTCAATTATGATAAGCTAAAAGAAATCATATTCCAAATTCATGAAATTGCACAAAGTTTCAAAATAACCATCTTCCTCATCGAATTGTTCCCCTTCATTCCCCCTTCACTTATGAAATCAATAGATAAAGGGACAATTAATAAGCCATATGTATCTGACACTAAAACATTCACACCTTCAGCTTCGCCTAAGGTATCCTGCCGCTTGCATCACTCTCTATACCCATGAACGCGGCTTCCTTTTCAACTTCCTTCTAAGGATTTCTTCGTAATGGAAAATCTTAAATCCTTCGAGGCAAAGACAGGCGCCATTTGTCCCTG
The DNA here is from genome assembly GCA_017312705.2 of Penaeus japonicus. Lineage (NCBI taxonomy): Eukaryota > Metazoa > Arthropoda > Malacostraca > Decapoda > Penaeidae > Penaeus > Penaeus japonicus. The sequence goes on along the minus strand of BOPN01004138.1, from coordinate 26,242 downwards.
TCTTGTTTCCTTCGGCAGCTGAGACGGAGAAGCTTGTACTTCCGTTTTCTTTCGCGGTGTAGCTTACTGTTTTCCCGTTTTCTTTAGCGTGTTTTCTTAATATCTTCCCGTTTTCTTTTGCGTGTTTTCTTAATATCATCCAATTTTCTGTAGCGTGTTTTCTTATTATCCTCCCGTTTTCTGTAGCGTGTTTTCTTAACATCAACTCATTTTATGTAACGTGTTTTCTTAATATCATCCAATTTTCTGTAGCGTGTTTTCTTAGTATCTTCCCGTTTTCTGTAGCTTGTTTTCTCAATATCACCCCGTTTTCTGTAACGTGTTTTCTTAATATCATCCAATTTTCAGTAGCGTGTTTTTTCAATATCACCCCGTTTTCTGTAACGTGTTTTCTTAATATCATCCAATTTTCTGTAGCGTGTTTTCTTAACATCAACCCATTTTATGTAGCATGCTTTCTTAATATTATCCCATTTTCTGTAACGTGTTCTTTTATATATCATTCTCCCTATATTCTTTTTTTTTTCGTTTTCTTTCAGCTTCAATTATATTTCCGCAATTTACACATATTCCATTACCTCATAATCGTATTTTATGATTTGTCAAGGGGTTTTGTCTTTCCATTTATGTAGAGTAACAACAGGATTTCAGTATAAAGAGTCCGATATTAAATTTGTGCATTATAACACTTATAACATCCTTTAACTTCTCTGATCTTATCCACACCTGCGTCGTTATGCTCGAATATTTCAACTGACGACCACTTCCTTTCTCACCACAATTAATGATGATAACAATATCGATAGTGATGATACGAGTGACGATGGTGATGATAACAATGATGATCATGCTTATTGCATAATGAGAATGATGATGCTAATAATGAAGAAAAAATAACAACTAATAAAAATGATGATGATAATGATAGAAATTATGATAATCTTGATAAAATAGTTAGAGTAATGATGAGGATACTAATGATGATGAAAGTAATGGCTATGATAATGATGATAAAAAAATGAAAAGTATGATAATACTAATAGAAATAGCGATAAAAGTCATATCAATGATAATGATCATAGCAATTATAATCATAATGACGAAAATATGATAACAATAATAGTGATGATGATGATAATAATGATAATGATAATAATAAGGATAATAATGATAAAAGATAGCAATGACATAACAATAATGACACCAATGCAATTAATAAGAGTAGTGATAGCAAAACTGATAATAATGATTACAGATATAATGATGGCATTAATTTTCACTGAAAAGATGATATCATATTACCAACAATATCAGATTCAACAGAAGGATAAAAAAAAATCCACCATTGCCATTTCTAATGAAAAAAAAATAATGATATAATAATAATAAAAAAAATCCTCCCATTTCTAATTATCTAAACACTTTCCTTTCACTTTTCCCTAATCGTCCTTCCGTAATATCTCCCTCTTTGAACCCAGTTCTTGATTGTGGTTCCGTAGCAAAACGCCGTTGAACCCCGGGAGAACCTCAGATCGCTGCCGTTGCCTTAACCTTCGTATTTTGTGAACCTTTTCTTTGATAATGGTTGAGATAAATGCAGACGATGAACGGAAAAGAGGGGAAGAGGAAGGAGAGAGAGAGAAAGATGAAAATAGAGAGAAAGATATGAAGGAGGGAGGGAGGGTGGGAGGGAGGGAGACAGAGACAGAGAGAGATACAGAAAGAAAGAGAGAGAGAGAGAGAGAGAGTGAGAGAGAGAGAGAGAGAGAGAGGAGAGAGAAGAGATAATAGAATTGAAGAGAAGAAAGAGAGAGAGAGAAGAGAGAATAGAATAGAAGAGAGAGAGAGAGAGAGAAAGAATAGAGAATAGAAGAGAAGAGAAGAGGAGAGAGAGAGAGAGACCCACCCAACCCACGCTCGATCAGTAATTTCAAGAAGCATAACTAGGATTGTAATTTAGTCCATTATTAAAGACTTGTCGGTAGACCAATGGGTAAGGAGGGACTTAGGGTGGGATAGGGGGGGGGGGGTACGAGCGTCTGTGTAAGGAACCGTCAAAGTGTGTGAGAGTGTGTGTGTGTATGTGTGTGTGTGTGTGTGTGTGTGTGTGAATGTGTGTGTGTTACCCAAGGCCGCTCGTGAGGTTCTATTTGCGTAGATTATTTGTACAAAGAGACTCAATTTGGATCTCTTTAAGATAAGACTTTTACTGCTGCAGGTTTGAGTCCGAGGCTGATTAGCTCCTTAAGACCGTCTTGCTTGCCGTACCGGAGAAGAAAAAAAAAGAGCGGGGAAAAGAAAGAAATGATAGTCAAGAAGAAGAAAAAGGAGAAGAAGAAGAAGAAAAATAACGTACGTGAATCGCCTTCATTTTTTTTTTCTCTCTCTCTCTCTATTTCTCTTCTTATTGTTGGTGTGTATATGTCGTTTTATTTGAGTCATCTCTCTCTCTCTCGCTCTTTTTTCTTCTTCCTTTTTCAGCCTTTCTTCTTTCTTCCCTCCACTGAAAGCACGCAAGCAACCCCCATCACAAGGCAACTCGAAGCGCACACGAGTAATGCGTGTCCATCTTCCGCCTTTAATGTGCTATTCAAGGTATAACAAAATGCGTCACAAACTCACTTTATGAACTCCGCAAGTGTATCTTAAGTACATCAATCCACTTAAGTAGTTTTCTAGAATATGACCCATTGTCAGGAAGACGGTTTCAAGATGCCAGTCCCAGACAACTTACTGTCGCACCATCGTAATAAAACGCGTTTTTATTTGCGCGAAATTCACTAACTGGCAACTCGCACACCATAGACTGTATCGGGTGGGGCAATCTTGGACCTGTTGCATTATGAAAACAAACAAAATAAATTCACAGGAGACAATCGAGTTTGACATGGTTGCATATGAAGTTGATATCTGGCGCATCGTATGGGGGAGAGGTTGATATATGGTATCGTTTACATGGTTATGTTGCCAAAAGTCGTGAGGAATGTTTGGATAAGTATGATTACCTTATATGGGCAGAAAAGGTTGTCATTTTCAAAGTATTAATTTCTATTTATTTATTATTTTTTCGCAGTGGCAGTGTTAAAACACACACATACACACACACACACACACACACACACATATATATGTATACATATATATATATATATATATATATATATATATATATATATATATATATATACATACATTTATATATATATATATATTTATATATATATATATATATATATATATATATATACACATATATGTGTGTGTGTGTGTATATATATATATATATATATATATATATATATATATATATATATATATATATATATATATATATATATATATATATATATATATATATATATATATATATATATATAAAGAGAGAGAGAGAGAAAGAGATAGATACAGAGAGAGAGAGAGAAATAGAGAGAGAGAGAGAGAGAGAGAGAGAGAGAGAGAGAAGAGAAGAGAAGAGAAACAGAGACAGAGAGAAAGAGAGAGTTGAAAGTACCACATCCCCACCCCGAAACTTCCCGCCCCAACTCAAAAACTTACACTCTCTCATTTCCTCTTCCCTCATGCTGCAGTCAGCACCAAAAGCCCCATAAACAGCCTCTTCTAAGCCCCCTCTCCCTCACCTTTTCTCCCCTTCCCCTCCCCCGTCTCCCCTTCCCCTCCCCCTTCTCCCCTTCCCCTCCCCCTTGTCCCCTTCCCCTCCCCCTTGTCCCCTTCCCCTCCCCCTTGTCCCCTTCCCCTCCCCCTTCTCCCCTTCCCCTCCTCCTTCTCCCCTTCCTCTCCCGCTTCTCCCCTTCCCCTCCCCCTTCTCCCCTTCCTCTCACCCTTCTCCCCTTCCTTTCCCCCTTCTCCCCTCCCCCTCCCCTCCCGCTTCTCCAAGCTATCAATAAACGCGGTAATTACCCCCCTACCATACACCAAACTACCCTTAAACAGTATATTTCAACCGAGGAGTTTAGTGTCTGGAGATTCCCTTGTGGATATCGTCAGGCCTTTTAATATATTGGGTTAACACCAAACCCATTGCCATGTCTACCTTCCATTGACCATTGGCTCCACCTCCAGTTTATAGCTATTACCACTGATGTGCACAAAGAGATAAGGACGTTATGGTGCATTTTGAACGGGTTGCATGCAGCTCTTTTGGGTGGGAGGGGTGGGAGGGGGTGGAAGAGAGAGGGAGAAAGGTCGTCAGATAACGACTGTAATATTCTAATGAACTTTTATATTTGCGTTTAAGGGGAGATGGTGTGGGATAAGGGGAAGAGCTTGGGTGTTGCATATAGATTGAAGAGCATATAACTCCTGTGCAAAGATTGTGCATGTTGCATAACTTGTGTTGCTTCCGTGTTGTTTTTTTTCGTTTTGTAATGTGGCTCAAAACAGAGACCTTTCGTAAATAAAATAAAGCATGAAACTGGTAGGAAATTTAAAGTATATACGATGAAGTTTATTAGCCCAAGGCAAACAAGAGAATAACATTTTAAACTTCTTTTTTCAGTGATTTATGATTCTTTTTTTCCCTTTTTTTTCTTTTTTTTTTTAGTTCGGGTTGCAATATTTCATACAGAAGGCAAAGCTTAATTTCTGTTAATATCATTATCATAATAATAATTATCATCATTTTCATTATTATTCCTATTGTCATTATCATTATGATCATAATCATCATCGTAATCATTTTCATTAACATTATCATCATAATTATTATTATATTTTTTATTATGGAAATTAATTCTATTGTCATCATTATCATTCTGATTATGACTATTGTTATAGTCACTGAATATCATTTTTACTATTATCATTATCATAATTGTTCTTATTATCATTATTACCATTATTGTAATTATCATTATTATTATTATTAGTAGTAGTATTTCTATAATTATTATTATTATAATTATTGTCATTATTTTCATTATCCTCATTATTTTCATAACCATTATCATTATCATCACTATTGTTATTATTTTTGTTATCATCATCATCATCAGTATCTTTATTGTTATCATCATTATTATTGTTATCATTATCATTGATATTATCATAATCATTATTGCCATCATTAACTTTATCATTATTATTGTTATCATTATCAATATTATCACGTTTATCATTATTATTATTCTTTATTATTATCATTTTTATTATAATTATTGATATCATCATTATCCTTATTACCATCATCATTATTATTATTATTTTTGTTATTATGATTATCAAATTATGATAATAATAGTAATGTCAATGATAATAATAATAATAATGATAATAATAGTAATAATAATAATAATTATTATTATTATTATCATTATTATTATTATTATTATTACTATTATTATCATTATCATTACTACTATCATTGTCGTTATTATTGCTATCATCATTATTATTATTATCAATATCATCATTATCATTGCGATCATTTTTAATGATAGTCCTGTTACTATTACTATCAGTATTATCATCTTAAAAGTAATAATGAAAATGATTATAATGATAATGATAACAACAACACTAAGAATGACTATACTACTACTAACAATAATAATGATAGTAATAATATTGATGATAAGAATAATGATGATAGTAATAATGATAGTAAAAATATTGATGATGGTTATGATAATGATAACAGTAAATCCAATAACAATGGTAATGATAGTGATGATGATAGCAAAATAAACTATTGATGATTATGATAATAACAATGATAAAGATAGGGATGATCTATATCATGAGTATTTATCATTAATAACATTACACCATGACCATTATTACTGCTCTTATGATCATTATTACTGTTATCATAATCATTATTTTCATTATTGATTTAAATTTTATTTATGATATTATCAGTAACCTTACTATTATTAATATTTTTTTCATGATTATCATTATCAATATCGTTGATACCATTATCCTTATTATTGAAACATAATCATTATTCTTAAAATTAATATCATTATCATTATCACCTTTATTATCATCATCATTTTTATCATCCTTATCATTGTTGTTGTTATTACTATTATTATTGTTATTATTACTATTAATATTGTTAGCATTATATTGTCATCATCATTATCATTATTATCATTATCATCATCGTTATTTTCATTATCACTTTAGCTATTATCACTTGCACTATAACGCTACCAATAAGAATACTATGAAAAGGAATCATATTTTCGCTCTCATGAATACCAGCACGTGTTCATCAA
>BOPN01004137.1:121700-124200 GCA_017312705.2 Penaeus japonicus | reverse complement strand
TATAGCCAATTATTACATACCGTGGCAACGTATCACAAACAAGATTTTTATTACGAGACATAATGAGGAAGCAAAGAGATGGAAATATTGACAGGGTATTGCGAGATTCAGATCACGGTCGAGCCTGCAGCCTCTAAATATTCGAGTAAAACCAAAGAGAAGTGAGGGCTCATGACACAACGAGTCTGCTGCAGAGAAGGAATCTCTTTCTTTCTCTCTCTCTCTCTCTCTCTCTCTCTCTCTCTCTCTCTCTCTCTCTCTCTCTCTCTCTCTCTCTCACACACACACAAACATACATATATATACATATATATATAAATATATATATATATATATATATATATATATATATATATACATATATATATATATATATGTATATATATATATATATATATATATATATATATATATATATATATAATGAGAGAGAGAGAGAGAGAGAGAGAGAGAGAGAGAGAGAGAGAGAGAGAGAGAGAGAGAGAGAGAGAGAGAGAGAGAGAGAGAGAGAGAGAGAGGGAGAGAGAGAGAGAGAGGGAGAGAGAGAGAGAGAGAGAGAGAGAGGGAGAGAGAGAGAGAGAGAGAGAGAGAGAGAGAGAGAGAGAGAGAGAGAGAGAGAGAGAGAGAGAGAGAGAGAGAGAGAGAGAGAGAGAGAGAGAGAGAGAGAGAGAGAGAGAGAGAGAGAGAGAGAGAGAGAGAGAGAGAAAGAGAGAGAGAGAAAGAAAGATAGAGGGAGAGAGAGAGAGAGAGAGAGAGAGAGAGAGAGAGAGAGAGAGAGAGAGAGAGAGAGAGAGAGAGAGAGAGAGAGAGAGAGAGAGAGAGAGAGAGAGAGAGAGAGAGAGAGAGAGAGAGAGAGAGAGAGAGAGAGAGAGAGAGAGAGAGAGAGAGAGAGAGAGAGAGAGAGAGAGAGAGAGAGAGAGAGAGAGAGAGAGAGAGAGAAATATAAAGAGAGAGAGAGAGAGAGAGAGAGAGAGAGAGAGAGAGAGAGAGAGAGAGAGAGAGAGAGAGAGAGAGAGAGAGAGAGAGAGAGAGAGAGAGAAAGAGAAAGAGAGAGAAAGAGAAAGAGAGAGAGAGAGAGAGAGAAAGAGAGAGAGAGAGAGAGAAAGAGAGAAATATAAAGAGAGAGAGAGAGAGAGAGAGAGAGAGAGAGAGAGAGAGAGAGAGAGAGAGAGAGAGAGAGAGAGAGAGAGAGAGAGAGAGTGAGAGAGACGCGAGCAAACATCATATCAGCATCAGAAGATTATTAATACGCCAGCAGCAGGTAGAAGCGATCTTTCAAAAAAAAAAAAAAAAAAAGAAGAAAAAAAAAAAAGTTATGAAAAGAGAACTTGAGAGGCTGAACCTCAGCGCATGAATAGACGTTTGCGGAAAGTTAAGGAGAGTTCAGGTGAAGAAAGAAACGTGAAGTGTGAGGTGTACACAGGAGGGAGAAAGTGAGCGGTGGATCTACCCTGGAAACGACTGTAGAGTGAAAAGACGGCAGAGAGCAAACGAGGGAGATTCTGAATAGGGCGAAAAGGCGCCTTCCGTCGTGAATAGTATCTATCATTAGCGTCGGAGAATCTTTTACTTCCCCTCTCGCCAGCTATCCCTCACCTTTCTTCTTCGTTCTATCTCTCCTTCATTTTCTCTTCTCCCCTCTCATTCTGTCCCACCCTCTCTCTTGTTCTGTGTCCTTCCTTCGTTTTCTTACTTCCCCTCCCCTCCTCTCCCTTTGCCTTCTATCCCTCCTTCTCTCGTTCCCTCTCTTTCTTTTTTCATTCCTCCCCCTTTTCTTCTCTTTACTTTTCTCTCTCCTTTTCCTTCCTTCCCTTACTCTCCCTTTCCTTCCATCCCTCCCTCTATGCTTCCCTTCCTCTTTCCTTCCCTCCCTTCTTTCTCTCATTACATCTCTCTCCCTCTGTCCCTCTCTCTCGCCGTTCTCTCCTCTTTCTTTCTCTCTTTCTCTCCTTCAATCGTTTTCTTTCCTTCCCTCCCTTACTTCCTGCCTCTTTTATTCCCTCCCTTTCTCGCTCTTCCCTTCCCACCTTCCTTCTGTCCCTCACTCCTTCCCTTATTCGTTATCTTCCTTCCTCACTCATTCATCCTTCTTCTCTCCTCTTTCCTTCCTTTCCTCCCTCATTCACCCTTCCTCTATCCTTTCCGTTCTTCCCTCCCACGGTCTCTCTCCCTCCCTTCCCTTTCCTCTGCCCTCTCTTGTTCTCATATCGTCCTGTATAAATGTTCATGCCGCTTCCTTTCCCCTTTTTATTAAACATCTTCTCTTTCGCTTATCTTCCTCAACCCTTACCCCCCCTTCCTCTCTCTCCCCGTCCCCCGCCCCCCTTTTTTCTCCTTCCATTCATTTACTCTTTAGTTGTTGATTTTTTTCTTTTCCATTCTCTCGGTTCTTGTCGGTTGCTCTTCGCCGTTATCTTTCTCATCTTTCCCCTCTTTCGTGTCAACATAAACCTTACTCCTTTTCCCCTCGCTTTTGGAGAGATTGGAGAGAAGGATAGCG
>BOPN01004137.1:101700-104200 GCA_017312705.2 Penaeus japonicus | reverse complement strand
GTGTGTGGTGTGCGTGTGCGTGTGCGTGTGCGTGTGCGTGTGCGTGTGCGTGTGCGTGTGCGTGTGCGTGTGCGTGTGCGTGTGCGTGTGTGTGTGTGTGTGTGTCGAATACTAACCATTCTTAAAGTTCATATCAATGAAGAGACTCACCTACTCGCAGAACCTCAAATGCTAGAAAGCTTTATACCCAATAAATCTCACAGTGCTACAACAGGTGCTTAACCCTGGTTTGGCTTTAATTGCAGGCGAAAAAAATAGACACTGGAATTGCCTTTTATGGCATCCTATAAGGCAATGTAAATTAAATCACATAGAAGCTAGTAAAGATGATCTTGAGACAAAGTTTATCGGTCGTTCAGAAGGCAGCAGGCTTGATGGAGCTCAATTAAACAACAAGAGGGCTTCAGTATTCCTCCTTCGAATAAACCAGTTGGAACAGAGTCAGCCTCAGGATAAAGCTGACCTGCTCACAGCTTACTTCCTTCTGAAGATGAAAGTCTGTGATCCTGGGATGAAAGGTCTTCTCCCACAAACGAAGTATAATTTTAACATTTACTGATTTGTTGTGGTGGAATCAGTCAGCATTTGTAACCAGATGACAATAGATATATTAGAATATTGAACGTTCAAAGACCAGCTATCAACAAATTTTTCGAAACTGGATAGAAACATGGAAATTGTAAAAGTGATGGTATCAAAAAGTGAACAGTTAATAGATATTACATTTGAAATGCAGGCACAAAATCTCAACTCCTCTCTATCATGGCTTATATCTCCCTAATTTTGATGAACGGAATGCTGTCTCTTATCGAAAGCTAATACTTACGCTGGACAAGAACAGATGAGCTTCAGAGAGCATCGTCCGTCTGTCCACATAAACACACAAGATTTTGATTTCAGCAAAGTCCATTGCATTACCTAGAATGTAACAAAATATTTCGGACTTTGGGCCTACTTCCACATTTAATTATTTTTAGTACTAACGAAAACTTGTAGGATAATATATAAATTACATGCAGTAACTAAATATCTACTGGATTTACCAACAATAGTAGTGCATGCTAAAGAAATGTCATAGGACCGTTTTTGTGAAGTGGCTAATTTGAATGATATTGTCCATCTCGTTCCCGAATCCTATGCCACTACCACGGACGAAGAACATGTGTAAATTCCAATCTTTCGCCAGGAACCATAGGGAATAGATAATAGAAACCACCAACCTGCAGTTCGATACCGGCCAAAAGGGAGTGCTTAAGTTGGCATTCATGCACCGAATGGCGCATCTGCATGACGCCAGAACTCGGTCGACCTTTCAACCAAGATGGAATACTCTCCACACTTGCGGTCTTCTTGGCTTCTATCCTCCCTGACAATTCTCGACAGGGTAAACAAATGAGCGTCGATGCCTTGTAGAATTTGATATGCAGGGAAAATAATCTCCCGGTCTGTTCTCACTCCGTCCAACATCGCCGGGATGCTGCTGCAGTGTTGAGCCTCATTTATACGATTCATAAATGCCGTTCCCCTCACCCTGCTTTACAAAGGCTCTAACTCGCAGCATCCTCATCTCAGAGCAGTGAGGTAAGACCGCTTAAATTCGTAATTATGAACTTCAGCTTCCCGTGGCGAGGCTCGGGATCTTTCCCCTCTCGTTTCTTCCAAGATATATCACAGGATGGAATCAAGCGAGAGAAGCTGTCTGTGGCTTCTTGCAAGGCAACTAAAGTTTTGAAAGAGAGAGCGAGAAATAGATAGTTAGTTAGACAGAGATAGAGATGGATAGATAGAGAAAGAGAGAGAGATGGAAATAATGATCTCTGGTTTTAAGTTGCAATTATATGAATATACATATATACAATTGCTTATATGTAGTAGCCTCATCATTCTTGCTGAACATCCTGTCTCGTAAAAAAAAGGATTATATGCATGCTTTCTTCTATAAATTTCACTCATAAACATACATACAGACACAAACACATCAAAACTTTAAACGTATGTACGTAAGCCAACCGCCCCCCCCCCCCCACACACACAAGAAAAAAAACACACAACGAAACAACATACACACGCCAGCGAAAAGCAAAATTAAAATCACAGAAACACAAATATTGCTTTCAAAATATCCGGCCCATAACAGTAACGGCGCACACCGCTGCACATGCTATCTTCATAACTGTAATTAATGAGATAAATGTTTGGTAGAGCCTGACGCCCTTCCGAACAGCGTTTTGGAACGACCCTCATTCCCTTGCTATGAGGGAAAGGATAAAATCAAAAATTAATATATAGATAGATGTGCGTTTTGTTATGTGGATTACGTTTCTATTTTGACTACTACTGGTTTAATACTGTGTCGTTTTCTGAATTATCTGTGGTTTATCTTTAGAGAATGGGTAATTAAAAAACAAAAAAAAAACAAAAAAAAACATAGAAAACAAAGGAGAGGGAAAGCATAAGCACAAGCACAAAGTACACAAGAGACCAAGAAAATAACACGGGA
>BOPN01004137.1:94200-96700 GCA_017312705.2 Penaeus japonicus | reverse complement strand
TTACCAGAAACCCCGAAAACAGCAGGTGAAACGGGGGTAATAACAACAGTAAGGCATCGGTTGTAGTGGCAACAGCAGCAGGTGTTATAACACTTCTAATATCCGTGCTAACAGTAATGCAGTAATGGATATAAGTCTAGGTGTTATAACACTTCTAATATCCGTGCTAACAGTAATGCAGTAATGGATATAAGTCAACAGCATTACTAAGCTATAGTAGAATAGGAAAGGGCATAGGTGGTAGTAGTAGGAAAAGTAATAGTAGGTGTAGCAGTAGCCCAAATAACAACAGCAGCGGTTGGCGAGAGAGAGAACGAGACCATGTTAGCATGAGGGAGGAGGAAGATCCAGTTACAACGGCAAAGAACGTACTGATAACATCAGTTCCCGAAGAAAAAGCCGAGTAGGAGTTAACAAGTCTTTGGCAAGCATCTTAAGAATATCTATTACCAGAGATTGGAATGGAGAATAATAATGATGATAATGAAAAAAAAGAAAATACATCGCTTCTGCCAAGACATTATTATTTCACGTGCGAGAAAATCACCTCTCATTGAAAAGGTATTTTAACCCTTTCAGAAAAGAACACTGAGCCCTTTTGTCCCCTAAGATTATCATTAATTACCAAAGCTATAGGTTAGACAGGTAGTTATATTTAACTAAGCTAAAACGCTAAACTAAAATCCTTGGGTAATTTAGTCCTACGTTAGAAATAAGAGAACTACTAGTTGTATTAATACTCTATATGTTAAATGAAAATAAAAACGCACCACACAGCTTCAAACATTTGTGTTGTGGTTGATGTATAATGTTGCAATTATCTTTTGGCGTTAAAACTGCCAATATATTTATCAAGAGAAGGTGAAAGATGTTAGAACACAAATAAACTACAATAAAAACGACAAGTTCTCGGAAGGTCTTGTAAATGAAAGGAGCAGGAACCTGCTGATCTAACACTCAACGAAATGGAAAAAAAAATATGCATCAAAACAAATGACACAACAACAATATATCATCCCAGCTCACGCATATAAACGCTTGCATACCTAAAACACACACTAAGCACGGACAAAACACACGTCCTCTGACTGAAATATTTCTACAAGTATGTCTGGTCACAGCCGATTTTTTTTTTCATTTTTGTTTATTAGATATGTTGGGAGGATGTTATTGCCAGCAGCAAAACGCTGTTGAACATTTGGGTACAAGATATGTTTAGATAACTAGTTCTGTGTTCACAATAGTGTCCATGTTTTCATACATGTGTGTGTAACGTATGTGTTTAATTATAACAGGAGATACTCTTCTCTGGTGGATTTAACATTTGTGTTTATTAGACAATGATTGTCAAAGAAGAGTGTGAACAGAATATATGAGCTAGCATTTTTGATAAATAATGCAACGTCCTTAATATCAGTCCGCCCAAGACATATCATGATTAATTTTATGGAAGAATTATCTAAAACAGGCAAATTTATTTGAAGATCCTAAAACTTGCTGACAACAAAAATTGGCAGGCGATATTACAGCAGTTAATATCAGAGGTCATAAAGCAATGGAGGAGAGGAAAATGTGTGACCCCAAGACAAACGCCGTTAATATCCAAGACCATGTGACATGCTCTTAATATATGTGACCACAAGACGCACATGGTTAATATCCGGGGTCGCAGCAGACACGGGACGGCCACACACAAGATCTACGACGCCTCTCTGGCTCTGCTGGAAAGAAGGCCTCGCTCTGTCCAACAACACGAAGCTGGAAGGAAGAGCAGCCGGGGGAAGAAAAACCTGACGACAAGGCTTTGTACACCACATGCCATTACACTCTAAACTTGAAACAAAGTGAAGGAGGGGGCAGACGGCTCCAGAAGCATCACCGTCCTCTTAGTGGAGGAGATAAAACGTCGCGGCCATCGTCTGCGGCCGAGTAATATCGTCCCGCTACTCTTAATACGAGGGCCTGTAACTGGCCATAAATGTTAATATCAGTGTCACCTTCCCGGGTTGCCGCCTTACGGGAGCTGCTCGGAGCAGTCCCCTGGGCAGGATACGGCTGCTAATAAAGTACTGAGGGGGAAGGGGGTAGGGATAAGAATTACCCTATTATCCTCCTTTCCGTCCTCTACTCCTTCCTCCTCTATCTCCCTCCCTTCTGCCCCTTCCTCGTCCTTATACTACTTCACTGAAAGTGGCCCCTTAAGTACCATTCCTTCACCATAATGCGCTTCCCTTACTCTCTCTCTCTCTCTCTCTTTCTCTCTCTCTCTCTTTCTCTCTCTCTCTCTTTCTCTTTCTCTTTGCATAAGCATATAAACATATTAAACCTTATTCACACAGACACAAAACAAGGAATTGCCGCATGGCAGTATCAATCTTCAGTTGATTCTACTTATCCAGATACGGTAGATGACCTCACTAAGATTAAGATGGATAGGGTTACTGCTGTGGTATTTCCGGGGACGTTTGCTGCGATCATTTGTTTGTGTGTTCAAGGAGAA
>BOPN01004137.1:59200-61700 GCA_017312705.2 Penaeus japonicus | reverse complement strand
CCTCCTCCTCCTCTACTCCTCCTCTACTCCTCCTCCTCCTCCTCCTCCTCCTCCTCCTCCTCTCCACCTCTCCACCTCTCCTCCTCTCCTCTCCTCTCCTCTCCTCTCCTCTCCTCTCCTCCTCCCTCTCCTCCCCTCTCCTCTCCTCTCCTCTCCCCTCCCCTCTCCCCTCTCCCCTCTCCCCCCCTCCCCTCTCCTCCTCTCCTCTCCTCCTCTCCTCTCTTCTCCTCTCCTCTCCTCTCCTCTCCTCTCCTCCTCCTCCTCCTCCTCCCCCTCCCCTCCTCCCCTCCTCCCCTCCTCCTCTCCTCCTCTCCTCCCCTCTCCCTCCTCCTCCTCCTCCTCCTCCTCCTCTCCTCCTCCTCCTCCTCCTCCTCCTCCTCCTCCTCCTCCTCCTCCTCCCCTCCTCCTCTCCTCCTCTCCTCCTCTCCTCCTCTCCTCTCCTCTCCTCCTCTCCTCTCCTCCCCTCCCCTTCTCTACCCCTTCCCTTCACCTTCCCCCAGCCTACACTCACACAATGCTAATCTCCCCCGGCCCGCATCCTTATCTCTGCTCTTCATCTTCTGTTGCATCCCTTCGTGCACAGCCTACGTGCAACAAGAACTCTAATTAAATTATCTTTAATACTCTCGTTGCTGTTGCGCCTTGCTAAATATCATGTGGTAGTAATTGTTTGGGGTCTTTCTTTTGAAAAATTATATGAGTTGGTGGTGGTGGTGGGGATGAAGATGAAGATGATGATGATGATGATGATAATCATTATCATCCTCATTTACTTCATTATCATCATCCTGTTCATCCTAACCATCATTACTTCCATCAGCATCATCATGCCGATCATCATAAGCATCATCATCATCATGACAACAAAGAGAACAACGTAATCATCATAATCATCATCATCATCATCATAATAATAACAACAAAGAGAACAACAAAAACACAAACTATGAGACACTTCGCTGCATCTCGAGCCATCATGGTTGCTCTGTGTGTTTGCAACAACAGTGCAACGCGACCAAGTGGCGTGGAGGGGAGACAACATCAGTAGCTTATGATTTCAATGCTTGTATAGGCCGACTTTAATATAAACATTTGCAACTAAGAAACTCACATCTGTTGCTATTATAATGAAGCTGCTGACAACAATAAAGAAATAACGATATGACTTGGTGATAGTAATAGTGACAAAACTCCTATAATAATGCATGATGATTATGATAACAACTATTTCAAAGTGATGATAATTATGATAATAACTATATCAAAGTAATATATAATAACAACGATTGTGATATTAAGATAAGAGCAATGTAAACCCTGAAGGGTTAACTTTAGAGCTAATATACAATTTCGAAATAAAAATCATGCAAATTAAACTAGCCCACCCTAACATGCATTTCTTCCCCCTTTATCCAAGCCTAAGACTACGATTCAACCAAACCACTTCAACCTCCAGCATCTGATTTGGACAACTCTGACTACGACTCGAAATTGACTGCAACTAAATCTACTACGACTCGGATTCTGATAGGCTACGACAAGTCTACTACAACTCGAATTCTGATGGGCTATGACTAAGTCTACTATGACTCGAATTCTGATAGGCTACGACTCAAATTGTGATACTATTTCAACTACAACTATCAGAACTTAAACTCTGATATGAATGACTGACCCTATTCGTACCATCTCAATATGGTATTTTAAGTAGGGTTAGGCTAGGTTACGTACCAAACAGGTCCTGAAAAATAAGTTTCATGCAGTCGTTTTAGGTAATATGAAGTCTCGAATGGACGGAACCACGAAACATAAAAACTTAAAGAAAACGGAAGGACTAGATACGAACTAACTCCTCCCCCCCCTTCCAGCGACCCTCCCCCCTCTTTCTCCACCTTCCGTACATGCCTAATACTAGCCCCCCTCACATTATTTTTCTCACTCTTCCAACCCCTCTTTTCCTTCAGGTATAAAACAACCTTCCAACCCCCACCCCTACCCACCCTCGTACATATCTTTCTATCAGCCTCCCCCTCCCCCCTTCAGTACACTTCCTTCCCCCACATGTACATATCATTCTACCTCTACCCCTCATGCACATATCATTCTAATTCCACCCTTAACATACAAATCTGCCTACACCCCCCCCCCCCCCGAATCCCCTTCCTCCCACCTTCCCCTCCCCGCGTAATTCCTAACCCTTCCTTAGGATGACATACTCCCAACATACAGTCGCAGCATGTAAACAAATGCTCCGTTACTGCACTACTGTTTACCCAACTCCATCTCCTGGGCCCTCGGTAATAACAGCTGTAAACAAGGCCAATAATAGCTACTGTTTACGGGCATATTTGTCACGCGTGTTTATAGACTGTCAGCACATTACAATGGGAACTTGATTACAGTCGTAAAGCAGAGTAAGTTTCTCCTGACTGGCCCTCCCCTCCTCCCCTCTCTATTTCTCTCTTCCAAACCTCTCACTTCCTCTCCTCCTCTTACCCAT
>BOPN01004137.1:40000-42500 GCA_017312705.2 Penaeus japonicus | reverse complement strand
TCTTTTTCTTCTTCTTCTTCTTCTTCTTCTTCTTCTTCTTCTTCTTCTGCTTCTTCTTTTTCTATTCCTTCTTCTTCTGCTCCTGCTCCTGCTCCTCCTCCTCCCCCTTCTTACCACCTTCCTTTCCCTCTTCATATCCTTCCCCAAGCGTCATTTTTCTTGTACTGTATCATAAATACTAAAACGGATTTTGTTTTTCTCTGTGTCATTGGTTTTACCGTTGTATAATCTTTAAACATATATACAATAACAATTCAACCTCTGCTTATAGACAAGGATTAAATTTTACCGATATGTTTCCTCTCGCCCTCGATGACCTTCCCTCGTAGATCACATGTGGGGAAAGTTGGCCAAACCAGTGTCCATACCTGCAAAAAAGAAGAAGAGAAAAGAGTGACATTAAAATATTGAAATGACATCCTTACGGTCGTTTTTCTTATAAATATTTCATGTCCAATGACACTTTTGGGTCAGACTCGTCGCCCCGCAGATAGATGTGCTCTAATATTTTTCGGGTTTGCCACATCGGAGAAAATAAACGATCCCTTGCACCATTCTCGAATTCTTCCCCTCCTTGGAAAGGTAAGAAATAAACGAGCCACCATCCGTTATATACGGCCACGGAGTCACTCGTAATAAAGCATTGGTAAATATTCCCAGGATATTCGCAGTCATTCCACCATGAGCTGATTATGAATTTCTCCCTTTTTCATTTCCTTGCTGGGTCGTCAGTCGTTACCCCCCCCCCCCCGTTTATGGAATTGCAAAGAATACTATCAGTGAAATGGTTGTCATTAACATATCGTTCTGTTATCGTCAGTGTCTTCAGTATAATATCGGTATCACCTCCATCAATTCGTACCGCCAGAATCTCGTAGACGCAATCCCTGTTCTAAGATTGCTGATACAAAAGTGTCGATATAACTGTCACCAAGTAACAAATTCCCGATAGCATTACCATAACATTATCCTTATCACAAAAGTTGTGCGTCAATAATGAAATGAGCCGCTATAACACACTAAAGGGAATACCAAGCGCGTTATAACTCATACAAATGGCAGCGCAATCGACTCAATTATGGCGAGCTATGAGAAGTGCTTGCAATTCACAAGCAGCATTCAAGAAACAGAAAAACTTTTCCGCAAATAACAACAGCAATTTTTTCCTCATTTTTTCTCCTGAGTCCTGGATGGATTAGATTTTCTCTACACGTAAGCAGTTTTGTTCCCATTTATTATCAATTACAGAACAAAGATATGCAAGCGAAATATAAGCATATAAATATATGGCCCAAAAAAGACAGGACTATAACACATTTGCAAGTTTACATAGATAACTTGTAATGCATTAACTAGTGAAAAATATACAAGGCATTATAATATACTTACACCAAGCACTAAATCCACAAATAACAGCGACTGTTATATTAGACGTAAAACAAACTTGAAGCCTTGACCACCTCGGGGAGACTACGATGAATTTATACAATTCATCCATAAATCTTGCAAATAGACGTGAGCAGATTGATGTTAAGAATGGATGTTAGGATATATGATGAACAGAGAGAGATTGTTCAACGGAACTAAAGCCAGCCTTAATTGAACAGATACGCAGATAGTAAGTTATTGTGTTTGTTCCTTTCTCTCTCATTCTTTTTAAACGTATGTATCATTGCAATTCCAGCTGGGATATTCAGTCAAGGAAAACACAAGAGCTGAATCTCACTTACTTTTAAGTCCAATGATTTTCCACTTCTTTTTCCTTTCTTTCTTACAATATGAAGTATACGTAATTATCATCTTTTTTATTGAGATCATGAGGGGACGACAGCATTAGAGATTAACATATAACATGTGGGTCATTTGAATCTTGAATGTTAGAAGTTTCCTAAAAAGAATTCAGCTGCTGATCATAGCATATATGAATTCTAAGAAGGCGATAAAGGTAAAATTATATTCTTTTGCTGCAATGGCCTTCACGTAAGGATAAGAACCTCAATAACGACTCAATTCCGCTCTTAAATTAGAAGCAATATCATGGTATATCGGATTTGGATTAGCATCTGCGATCTTTTCCATTTTGCATAGCTGCGTATATTTGCATCGGTATCTCCATATTGAGCAGGTTTAAAGTTCAGTGTGTGTGTGTATGTGTGTGTGTGTGTGTGTGTGTGTGTGTGTGTGTGTGTGTGTGTGTGTGTGTGTGTGTGTGTGTGTGTGTGTGTGTGTGTGTGTGTGTGTCTGTGCGTGTATGTGTGTGTGTTTATTTTTTGTTTGCTTATTTGTTTGTGTATGTGTCAAATATGAAAGCCGATGCTCCTTATGTTTACGTTCGTTCACCTGAAAAAAAGAAAAAAACTGGCCAGTTCTTGATCATAACACCCACTGCAATAAGAGAAGCAGAGCAACGATTCAAGCCATGTACGAAGTAGACGGCATAAGACGCTTGCAAGAACCGACAAAGATGCTGTTGAAGCCTTTCCCTCCACGTCTGCGGGAG
>BOPN01004137.1:20000-22500 GCA_017312705.2 Penaeus japonicus | reverse complement strand
TGTTGAGTATTTCAGGAATGGAGATCCTGATGTTTTCTAGATATTTCTTATATTCCACAAAAACAGCAGTCTTGTTATCTGATAACACTTCTTTTCCCTCCTATACCTTTGCTCGGATATACTTTGAGCGGTATGAAATTTCCTTTATTAAATCCACCAACAAACTCATTTTCTAAAGTCCATAAACAGATTTTCCATTGAACACTTACAGCAAAAGCACTTATTTTTTTTCCTTCTTATCCGATTGTACGCTCTAAACACACACACACACACGATATAAAATATTCAGAACGACATCACGAGGGAAAAATGGATACTGAAAATTTCGAATCTGGCGGATGAATACAGAGAGTTAAGTATCTGATAAAATAGGATTTCTCATTCAAATCCGTAATTATTCCAGTGCAAACTTAACATGTGAATGTCATGTCTGGTTGCTACACATATACGCGTAACTTGGTAGTTTCCCGTAGAAAAGATTATTATATAACTAAATATGAAACCCGGATCTAGTTTCATCAGCGGAGGAAAGAGTTGCTAGGCTTGGAGGAAATGATTAATTCATTTCGTCGATATGATGAGATTGTTTGAGCTCGAATTGTAAAAATGTTTCTGCATATTCTCGAAATTGAAAACCTTACGAATATAGCTACTGATATTGTTATTATTTATCCTTATTTTGCCCTTACGCATCATTTTGTTTACAAATTCTTTATTTGTAAAATAGTTTTACCTCGAAGCTAGTTGTGATACTGTAAGTCGGTGAGAAACAACTGATTTCTCATTAATCACTGTAAGATCACCATTACTGTTATATCAATCGTTTTATTTCTCATCCAGTCACCGTTGATATAGGCCTATCCATCCCCAACAAGGCCACACGTTTGTCTGAATTGCCTCTGCGCCATCAATTCAACACTCCCCCCTCCCACCCCCCCTCAATTATGCCGTAAACCCATATCTCTCCCTCTCAATCCAACTCATCTCCATAGTGACAATGTCTTCCATAATGAATGACGGAACACGGTAGTCTGAACGCAGATACATTTCCTGCTTTCTCCATTTGCTGATAGTTGGACTGACTAAACGGAAACTCGCTACCCACGGATAGTAACAGAGATGATGCACACGGCCGCGTTGCAATGTAGCGTAATTACTGTGCTAGAAACGACGCTCGGATTGCAGAAAGGGATGGCACAGTCTTCTGCAGCGTGACACAGGAATAGTCTGAACGTGATGAGGAGAAATTGTAAGGAAATTGCGAAATTGCGCTGTTTGCAAAGGTCTTGAAATGATCCATATAGTGCTGCTGTTAATGATATTATTACCAACATACATACGACTAGTTTAACCTTTAAATACTTCATGATAAAATACATGATTTAAACTTGATATGACAGGATGATTGCATTATCTTTACCTGGTATTTATTATATATTCATAAAGATGCGTGACCTGGCATTTAAAGATTTATCACCTCTAATGAAACGAAGGCCTGTAGACTGCAGACTTGCAGACTGGTTGCAGCTAGTGATACGTAAGATGATATGAGACTTCCTATATTTAGTTTTCATCATCGTGAGATATTAAATGCAATGCCAGGTTTTTGAAGAAACAAATCACCATGACCTAAATCGACGCTCGGCTCGAGAATGAAAACATTTAATATTCCTCAATAACGCGCAACAATTACGTGTTTTAGCCCGAATGAACGCTCCTATATAGTTTACGATCTTGTAATTGCCGGAAAATTGCAATCGCCTGCCGTCGGTGAGCAACCATTAGGGAGAAATTTAGTATGCTATATCACAAAAAATAGAAGAAAAAAAATCAATGTTATATATGGATACTTGACATGAACCTTCTCACAGCCGCAGAGCAATTACAGTGGGTGGAAAACGGAAAAAAACTACAGATTAAAATTCTGAATTAACCTTTGAGCTATTTCTACAGCTTTGGTTAATGTTGCAACAATTAACCTTTTCTCATATGCTCATACATTGTATAAGATATATCGACAGATGACAAAATATTAAGGACATAAAAAACACGCAAATTTCATGAATCCAAACAAGCCAGCAAAAGAACATAAAGATCTACTCTTCCTTTCCTTTTCTTTCCCTCTCCTCCTTGTACCAGCATGTTCTTACATCCTTCCATTTCATTCCTCCCTTCCTTCGAAAAAACCTTCTGGCTTCTGCGCTTGAGACCCGACCACAATCTCGTTGAGGGGCTCTGAGTGTTTATGCTTGTCGGGAAAGCAGACATACTGCAGCTCTTTCTTTCATAACTTGTTGTTGCACTCCCGATGGAATATTTAGAAAAAAAAATGTATGTAATACACAGGCCTTTAAAATGGCATTGGTGCATAATGCCCTTGTGCATTATGTAAGCTTTAAGATCACGAAAGGGAAAGGACTGAGCCGTATACGTGCAGACTAAAATTTGTCCACACCATTGATTTTATAACGTTAAGCAAGATTGCATAAGCCAGGGAAGC
>BOPN01004137.1:12500-15000 GCA_017312705.2 Penaeus japonicus | reverse complement strand
TGCCTTGCGCCTCCACCCGTAACACTAGAAACAGTAGAATTACCTTTGTCCGTTAGGCTCGCTGCGCTCATGGGGAGGGAGGGGGGAAGGGGAGAAGGGGGAGGAGGAGAGAAGGGCAAAGAGGACACGAGAGGGGAGATGAGTAGAGGTGGAAAGAGGGAGAGGGAGAGGGGAGAATGAAACAAGGAGAGCACTGGATATAGAAGATAGGGAGAGATGGAAAGGAAAGAAGATGAGACAAGGGAGGGGGGGGGGAGAAGAAGAGGAAGAGGAAGAAGGGAGACAGGAGGGAAGAGAGAGGGAAAGAAGAAGAGGGGAGCAGGACAGAATGGAGAGGGGAGAGTAGAGGGGAGAGGTCACGAAACGGCGAACGGTTCCTGCAACCTTTGTAATGGCTTTGTCTTGATCATTTGCTTATCTACGATTTTTTCTTCTATCTAACACTGCTGAGTTTTGCAATGATCATAATGATGCTACTAATAATAGTATGAACAATAGTATTGACAATAATAACAAACTCACTATCATAATTATTATTATCCTTATCATTATCATTATCATCTTCATCATCACAATTTTATTAGTAGTAGTATTATCAATATTATTACTGTTATTATTATCAGCAATACCATTACCATTATTATTATCATTGTTGTCATCATTATCATTACCATTATCATTATTATCATAATCAACATTTTTATGGACATTACACGACTTATTACAATTATTATTGATATTACTCTTATGATTAATCATAATTATTATAATTTTTATTACTATTATTATTACTATTATCACTATCATTATCATTACTAATATCTTTATCGTTATCATCATCATCATTATCGTTGTTATATCATTATCATCAATATTATTATTGTTAGCATTATCATTATTTCTATTATTATTATCATCGGCATAATCATCATCATCACGATTATCATAAACATCATTAATCACCATCATAGCAATACTAATGATAATGATGATGATGATAGTGATGATGAAGATGGTAATTGTGATGATGATAATGAGAAGGAGGGGGAGAAGACGAAAAGGAAGAGGAAGAGGGACTTTCCCTTCCTTTTCGCCTTCTCCTCCTCATCATCATCACCATTACCATCACCATCATTATCACCATCACCACCTTCATCATTATCATCACCATCACCAGCATCATCTTCATCATCATCCTTATCATCACCATCAAAGTCATCATCATCACCATTATCATCACGATCATCATCACAATCATCACTGATACTTTATTTTTACCTCCATCATTATTAAATACTTGTTTTCTTCCACTGACTACATCTACAACTAGACTATTGTTAAAGAATAGAGCTCGTCGTATTAAATTAGTTATTGTTACTGCGCATAGGCTAGTATTTTACACAATTCTTGGTACTGTCAACTAGGATTGGATGTCTGTATGTATATATGTGTTTTTGGATTTAAAATACTCAGACAACAACAAAAGGACAATTACACACTCGCATATACTGATACACAGGCAAAAACGCGCATACAAACACAAACACACACACACACACACACACACATACACACACTTACACACACATTTACACTATGAAGGACACACCCAACACGCGTACACACACACACACACACACAGGGCCGCTTAGTTGCATAAACCTAGATTCAATAAACGTGCAATACACATCCAATATAAACGATACACATGCTCCTCCGTTCTCGATTAAGAGAGAATTATTAATGCCTTAATCTCTTGTCAAATATTCAGATGCTGAAAAGCTTTCCATAAAATCACTGCCTAAATGAATCAGTATGTTAATTCTAATTTGCATGCCCTCGGATCACCCTACGCAGGAAACACATTCTCTCTCCACTGGAGTACTACTTGAACGCTTTCCTTAACGAAGTTGGAATTATTTGCCATTGCAATTTTCGTTTTTTGTTAACAATGGAGGGCGCCAGGCATTTCATTGTGTGTCATATGGAAGGGGGACAGTCTGACAGTCTGACGTTAAGTGGTTCAGTCTTTTTCCTTGAGGATTTTAATTTCGAGTTTGGTCTTTGAAGATTCCTGTTTCTATGAAAGCGGGGTTGTTGCAAGATGATTGTCATTTTGACACGTGTTGAAATGTGGGATGAAACGGCTAGAATGAAAAGGGAATGACTCGTCGGGATGACCCTTTTTGGCGAGTGGCTAGTGAGTGAGGAGACACGGAGTTCTATGTTATTCTCCAGCTGTCTCTGTTCATAAGAATCAATAGATATGCTTGTCTTCCTTTATTCATACAGCTTAAAAGTACATATGATATTTTTATAGTCATACAGTTTTCAATAATGCTTTTGAGATTGTGGTATTGGATTAGATTCAATATCTAATGCATAAACGGTATCAATTCCTAAATATGTTAAAAGCACTACAAGAAGGCATAAGTGCAGCGCATATTGGAGGTAGGACATTAAGGAGAAATGATATTCACTGCAATACAGATTTTCAACC
>BOPN01004137.1:0-2500 GCA_017312705.2 Penaeus japonicus | reverse complement strand
TCGATGCCCTTGCAACGAGGCCTTATGACACTTATGGCGCTGAGCGAGTTGTCAGCAAACTAAAGTGCCATAGAGAACATGATCAAAAGATATCATAAAACCAAATCGTACTTCTTCCGTGCAGTTGGGTTGCATCTACTGTTTTTAGAGCCGTCTCAGAGTTGCAATATTGGCCTGGCTGTTCCACTTAGTATAAATGGCCGCTCTAACTGTAACACCAGGGACACGTTCGTGCTATGTGTGTAACAGCGGGAACGCTCGGCTAACATGACTGCGACATCCATCACACATATCTACTGGACTTGAGATCGTTATTCACACCAGTCATAAATGCCAATCCTTGGATAAAGAAGGTTGCCTCTACCCCTACCCTCTCCCATCCCACCCACGACCTACCGATCCTGCAATTCTTATCCTTCACCCAGGCATCTTGCGCTTCCCTTAAGCCGTTGTCCCTCCCCCCTCGCCCCCCCCCCTTTCCCTCCCCTCTACCCCCCTTCTTCCCTCCCCCCGGGCCCCCTCCTTCCCTCCCCTTCATCCCTACCTTCTCTATCGAAGCGACTCGACAAACCTGCTTATCGTCATTGCTCTGCCTTTGTCTCGAGCTGCACATGTGGGTTTGCTTCTTTCATTGTCTCCCCCGGCGTAAGGGCTTGCGTGTTTATATGAGTACTACACGTGCGTACATATAAATGCACAATATTATTTCACGTGTGAACATGTCGTTATAACTGTACACTTGTGTGCATTGCATATATGCATATGTGTGGCAGGGAGATATTTTATACTTGATATATGAGCTCGTCTATTACATTTGCAAATAAATGATATATAAATTATCTGATATCTAAAACGCAAATGTATGTTGTTGTGTGCATGTGTGTACGTGTCTGTTTGCATAGACTGTATATATGCGTTTATATATATGTGTACATGCGTGTGTGCTGAGTAAACGTACGCGTGTAGTTCATTCCGGTATGGGATCCGTAAGCTATCGTATCGGCTCGCTCCTCACTGAATGATTCATACGTAGTTTATGATGCTGAGTGATTCACTAACCCCGTCTGATATTGGAGAACCTGCTTGGTATAAAGACGAAGACAAACATCGTAAACGTCAATAATACTTCTGTACGAGGCGGCCAAACTCACTTTTTCATCCCGGTGATACCCGCGCTGCCCAGGGTATAATAACTACAGGTCTTGCTCAGCCCGCGGATGGATGCCGGGTTCTCTCTGGATCTGTTCTTTATGTTTTTCTTTCTCTTTTTGTCGCCGGCAGCATTCGCAAGAGAAATTTAAATTTAATCCTGTTTTCAACGGTGATTTCAACACGAGGTGAGGGGACGAAATTGCAAATCGCATGGCGATAAATAACCCACCCGAAGATAGCCCGCCTTATCTCGTACTTTGTCAACTCCGCCAAATTTACTGCGCGGTGGGTGGAGCCTCCGTAACTCACAAATTCGTCTTATTGAACTCAAGCCTTTCGTTTCTTTAATAGATTAAATCATTAAGCCAGACAGGGATCCCCCTGCTGTAATCGCAGGCGTCCGGCTGTATACATCACACTGATATCGAAGATTACAGCGAGGTTTAAGATAAGTCGCCTTCCAGCGGAGAACCCAGATGATATGACGTCACGCGTGAGATCTTGCATGATTGGCGGGGTTGCAGCGCTTGCCCCGCCCTGGCCCGGTGGCCGCCGCACCTCCTTGTCCGCGGGGCACACACAAACGCACGCACACCTATTATAATGACCCTGAACATTTCATGTGCTCTGGATATTTTGCCACATATGTGTAAAAGGTTCGGGTTTGGAGATGTTAGAACCAACAGGTAAAAATGGCGGGAAAAAATCAGATGAAAGCAAAATAAAAAGAAGGATAATTAGAGCCATCTGGAGGGGCTGGAGCGCGTCCGAACAGGGGAACGGAGATCGGGCACTCAACTGGGAGATTTTACTCTGCCTGAAAGACATAAAACAGGAATATAAATGTCCCACAATTAAAAATGCTAACCACATTTTATTTTACGTTCTGCGAGGCCACAATACACGGGAACTTAATGAGGGCCAAACCAGCCATGCAAAGAAACTAACTTCGAAATTGCGTGCGTTGTGACATCTTCCCCTGCTTCACGCTATCCCTTCGCTGCGGCGTTCGGACTCCAGCCTCATAATTGCTCTTTCACAAAGCTCTCAATGACGATTATCGTTGCAAAGATCTTGGCAGCGTAATAAAAATTTAGACCAAGGCACATTTAATGGGTGTTCAGATCTGGGGTATGTTCACATGCACCCTTGCAAATATACTATTTTTATACTTGTCTATCTATCTCTCTATTTGTGTCCCACGTCTCTCTCTCCGTTTCCATATATACATACATACATACATACATACATACATACATACATACATACATACATACATACATATATATATGTATATATATATATATATATATATATATATATATATATATATATATATATATATATA
>BOPN01004136.1:132760-134215 GCA_017312705.2 Penaeus japonicus | reverse complement strand
TGATATATATATGTATGTATATATATATGCATAGATATATACATATATATATATATGTATATATGTATATATGTATGTATATATATGTATGTATATATATGTATACATGTGCATATATATGCATATATATATATATATATATATATATATATATATATATATATATATATATATATATATATATATATATATATATATATATATATGTGTGTGTGTGTGTGTGAATATATATTTTTATAAAATATATTTATATATTTATATATATGTGTATATGTATATATGTATAAATATATATATATATTCATATATTTATATTTATATATTTGTGAATATATGCTTAGTTTCATCCCTAAATCCTCCATCTGTTTTCATTATGATCTTGTTATCTATATGCAGAAAGGGAAATATATAGTCACAATTTGGAGTTCCAAAATAAGAGGAATGGAAATTTTATTTGGGTCACATAATGACCATTTGTGGGAATTTATTGATGTGTGAATGTAATTTTCAGTGAATTTGAGAACCAACAGAATTGGATTTACTTTTTTTCCAGATAATTATGAAGATGATGGACCTTTCCATTGCCAGAAATGTAATGTGTCATTCATTGCTCGTACAACATTGAATGAACATTATGAAATGCATGATGTTCAAACTGACTTTAAATGTAAAGAGTGCAATGTTCACTTTGCTCATCCTTCAGTCTACAATACTCACATGATGAAACATCTTAGTAAGTATGGTTTTTAATTTATACATATTGAGAGGAAATTATATAAAGTTCTGCTGCTTTATATATTGATTTTTAAATTTTATAATGTATTTTTTTCAATCTTGTGTAGCAGTTTCATTTTTAAATCTTGTGTAGCAGTTTTATTTTTAAATCATTCTTTACAGTTAAAACTTCAGACAGCAGAAAGAAAAAGTTTGGTGTAATTCCTACCCAAGTGGCTTCTAGTCAGACAGAGACTTCAATTTATGAAGGAGACAATGAGGAGTGCAGTGACACTGATTCACTAGAAGATAATGAAGGAGATCCTGTGGGAGGAGATGAAGAAGACCAGGAATCTGAGAGACCAGATGACTATCCTGAAGATGGAGAGGATTATCATCCTATAATGGCTGTAGAGTGTATTCTTGATAACTCTTCAGAGGAAGATGATACTCATTCACCAAATGAGTCACCTGGAAAATGTGTTGGTCATACATGCATGTCATGTGGAGAGAGTTTTGCTTCATTGATTGCTTTGAAAGAGCATGACTCACTTCATTGTTGTCATAAAAAGAATGTTTTGAAGCCAGGACAATGGAGAAGAAGAAGAAGAATTAAAGGAAGGCGGAAGTATAAAGTGGGAAATGACATTCGATGCTTTGAATGCCAGTTTGTCTTCCCAGATAGAGTATCTTACTTAGAACATTTTAACTCCAGCAACTGTAATGTTGGAAGACAAAGGA
>BOPN01004136.1:97760-100260 GCA_017312705.2 Penaeus japonicus | reverse complement strand
TTTGTTTTATTTTGTGTTATGCAGTGTAGGCATACATTTGCTGCATTGCTGAGATTTCATAAGTGTTCAAATTTTAAGAAAATGTTGCATCCATCACATTCCAAGGGAGCTATAGAGTGGTAGTTTATGAGTTGACCCTGACTTTGTGACCAGCCATGGACTCTTGCTATGGATTTGTCAAACGGAACAAATCTGGGGATTAATCAAAGACAATTTTCCTATAAATTCATGCCATGCCAGGGGCATCGGAAGGAGGGCAACATTCTATGGATAACCACATTTGGATAAAAACATATGTCACACTTAGTCTAAAACACACTGGGTTGTATGAATAAATTTTCAATAATTTGGAGGGAGTTACAGTTGAAAGTGAATAGTGGTAAAGTCCAAGAACTTGACTTTGAGTATATTTAATTTCTCTTGGCATTGGGATTAATCTATTCCACCCTTAAAGGGGAATGAATTTAATGCATAGTGAAAATATTTGCATACAGGGATAAGGAATGCAAGGGAATTCCACTTAGGTGAACAAGGACAAAAGTGAAGTTAAAGAGATGCAACAATTCTGGAGATATTGCTTAGCTTAGAAACTGACTGTCAATTAAGCTGTAAGTTTTAGTGTCAATAAAATCAGCTGTTGTAAGTGTTTATACTGACACCTTAAATTGTTAAGCTTACACAGCACTATACAGGGCAAACTGACACCATACATGAGAGGTAACTTACATTGAGATGACTACTTCATACAACAGAATACAAGAAACATTAGTATAATTATCACATATTTGAGCCCACTCCAGAGGAATAGATGTGAACATACTGATAATGTAATCTTATATCCATGTTTATTTTGTAGTCTATATGGAAGAAACTCAGGTTTTATTTAACAGACTCATGAACTGTCAACTCAGTCTCTGATCAAGCCCTGTAGCTGAGTCTGGCATCTACACTCAGTCTAGCAATTTATCTTTTCTTAATTAGGGATTATTTAAGGGGAAAAGGTTTCCTTTGTAATCTCTTCAGCAGAAAGAACTAGGGTGTAACAGATATGAGACTGCTAATAGGGTGTTTCCAACTTTTTGGGAAGAGTGATTTTCAACTTTTACCCCTTTCAATTTTACTTACCGATCGCAAAGCTCAAAACAAAAAGGTTTTCATTACACTTCCATTAAATGCTAAAAAAAAAGGTAAAGATGTGGCTTTTACATTGTGGGATTCCTCTTTTTTTCAATTGGAATCATGTATTCATGTTAAATCTCTCTGAAAAAAATGTGATGAAATGGTCATAACCATTTTCTTTCTGAATAGCTGAAACCATATTTTTCATTTATGATCTTTATTGACTTTTGCTAACGTTTGTGGAAAATGTATATACAGTATATTCAATTTAATGCAGTAAACTAGAATATTTATTTTTTAATTCATTTTTTTGGGTATACTAGTTTGGTCAAGTCAAGCATTATTTCTTTTTGAAATTTATTAATTTACCTGTTTTGATTTTATCTTATTTTTAGTAGCAATTTCTACTATTCATCTTTGTCTTGTCATGGTGCAGGGACTTGAACTCCCCTCAGGATCAGTTTTTGGATGGCTCTCTTCTTCCTCCCACTGAGGTCTCCTTCATGCTGGACAGTTCTCTGGGGAGGTAAGACCAAATCATTCCTAAGTACTGATCTATTGGTGGGGTTGCACCTCCTTGGCCCTCTCACTATGGGTATTTCATGTACCCATATGTATGTTGTGGAGGGTGTCCTGGTGAGATTTGAGATAAGAAACCTGGAGATTGAGTAATGCCATTTATGAGTATAGCATTGGCCTATCATTCTGACCAGATGCCAAGTCTTTAGGTTGGTCTCCTTGGTTAGGCTAAGGTCAAGTTGGTACTGCCTCATAGGTGTTGCATAGGTCAAGAGTTTACCTTCTACATGTCAATGTACACCCAATAATTACCCTTGTGGCTTTTAAGTGGGCTTGTGCTAACACTCAATATATATATATATATATATATATATATATATATATATATATATATATATATATATATATATATATATATATATATGTGTGTGTGTGTGTGTGTGTGTGTGTGTGTGTGTGTGTGTGTGTGTGTGTGTGTGTGTGTGTGTGTGTGTGTATATGTATGTATGTATGTGTATGTATATGTATGTATATGTATATGTATATGTATATGTATATGTATATGTATATGTATATGTATATGTATATGTATATGTATATGTATATATGTGTGTGTGTGTGTGTGTGTGTGTGTGTGTGTGTGTGTGTGTGTGTGTGTGTGTGTGTGTGTGTGTGTGTGTGTGTGTGTGTGTGTGTGTGTGTGTGTGTGTGTGTATGTGTATGTGTATGTGTATGTGTATGTGTATGTGTATGTGTATGTGTATGTGTATGTATATGTGTATGTGTATGTGTGTGTGTACATTCCGTTGGTACATAGTTCTTAGTTTCGCGTCCTTATTAGTGAATTTAATTTTGATAGTTT
>BOPN01004136.1:82760-85260 GCA_017312705.2 Penaeus japonicus | reverse complement strand
CTATGTGCTGCAGACACTCCCAGCAGACACTGTCCTCAGAACAGTTGTAAAATTTGAGTATCTTATTGTTTCTTCTATACATTATGTAATTTTTGTCACTCACATTAACATTAATGCATTATATCATAAGATGGTTAGACAAATGATATTCTGAAAAAGCTTGGCAGTGAAACTTTAAGTGATTATTAACTGTCTTAAAATATTTAGCAAATTTTTAAGGTGATCATAGACTTGATTCTCATTCCCACAAAAGATAGAATTTTTGCAAAGAATGCCCTTGGTCTTCACCTAGACATGGGACAAAGTTCTGGTAATTCCTGACTTGAATAAGGAACTGCATTTGGATGGATACAAAGATAAAAGACAGGTACAGAGAGAGAAAAAAATATGGATTAATGAAGTCACTGGAAAAGATATGCTACAAATATATACATAGAAAGTCAGACAGATGGAAAACTTTCACTATTGATGTATACATTGATGTCATAGTATTTCCAAAGATATTTATAAAATGTATTCAGACTAAATGCTGTTTTAATTTATGCTCTTGCCAGCTTATTAGTAAAATACTGATTTTTGTGATTGGGAGAGGGTGTTTTTACAAGTTTGATGGCTAATAACTGTAGCAGCCTTGAAATCAGTCAATGAATTATAAAAGTATTTATTTTTCCAAAAAATAAAAAAAAGGTAAATACATACTTAGAGTAATTCAAAAACATTAGAATCAGCTGAAGAAAGGATTTCAATTTTAAGTACTTAACCCTTCCGTGATGGGTCACATCTTAGATATTCAGACTGGGTGGGGATCTTAACCCATTGCATACGGGTGTCATGACATACATGTTGGCACCAATTAGGCCTAAAAGTTGGGAGTTAATGTGTACATGATGCGACATTTGGATCTGCTCACAGTTGAAGAGTGTACACAGTCATAAAGTATTATGGTTGCAACGGCGCTAGCTTCAGAGCTAAGGGTTCCAAAGTCACCCATTTTTGTGTGTTTTATTGTGTTTAGAGACTTATATTTGTCATTATATTTGTCAATGTAGTATAGGATCCATATCAGCTCATTATTTTCTTTATACTCAGTGTAGTAGAAGTATTACTGTTTTATGGGAGTACAGAAAGCAACTTTATTTTTGGTATTTGTGTATATTATGAACAAATACGAAACTTATAACCATCAACAATGAATACAACATGAAGAGGTAGGGAAGAGGAAAACAACTTGTGCTTATAACTGTGAGTGCCACAAGAAAAGGCATCCCTGCTGTCACAGGGGCTCATTGTAGACACTGGGCATTGGTTTGAGTCACCTTCCTCTTCTTGTTCTGCCTGCACATCCTTCATCTGTGTTACTTTAGAGTAAGAGGTCGGCATCTTGCTATGTGCCATCGCTCTATAAAGATAGTACTTGCTCAAGCCCATGGATGAGTGACATTCAAGGCTCTCTCTCCTGCTGGTGCTAGAAGAAAGTGGTGCCCTCTAGGTTTTGGATGTTAGGTTTGCGTAATATTATGGTAATTATAGTGATTTTTGACTGTAATAATCATCCTCACTCACTCCTTTCTCATAGCACAGTGATCCAAAATCCCCGAATGTCATATATGTCATGATGCCCATCATCAGGCCAAAGCTCCTGTGTCATGTATGTCATGACACCTGTCAGCAATGGGTTGATTTCAGCTAAAGAAAAAATGCAGTATGAAAGTGATCCTACCCCATGAAAAATGCTTGTCACGGAAGGGACAAATTCTTTCACTGAAGTCTTGTTTGCAAAATGTGATATATGTATTATGTGAGAAGAATAGAGAGAATTGTAATTTACTATAATCTGATTCACTTCATGATATAGCAGTAAGAAAGTATGGCCGTTTACAATATTTAGGATTAAGATTACTAATCATTCATGATGTTCTGCAGGGTATGGTTTGGAATGGCAAGAGGAGAGAGTGTGAATAAACAAGAAGAATCATTGACACACAGTGTTGATCAACCCTGCTCCACAGTACTTGACAGTCTTCTGACTTCAATCAAAGATTCTCTTGATACACCTAAAAGGATAGTAAAATTGTGTAATGTCCAGGAGACTAACTCAGAAGAGAAAGAGAAAAGAAGGGATTTGCCAAAGAAAAGTAATTTTCTAACTGATGGTTGCAAATGGTCATGCAAGAGTTGTGGATTTTTGAATGTAGCATTAACTGAACAATGTGTAATATGTACAAAATGGAGGCCCAGATTACCCAGACAGGTTAGTATTTTTAAGCAAATTTATTTATACAGAAATTATGATATGAACTTATATTTTGGCTCAGATGTAACCTATTAATGAGCAGAAGTGTTATACCATTACGAATGCTGGCAAATGTCTTGAGGCTTAATTTTTCTAATCAGGCATCTCATCCCGTGACTGGCACACACCCATGGTCATTTCTGGGCGCAAATGACCTTGCTCAAACTACAGCCAAGAAGAGGACCAATGAGAAAGAGAAGTGGACAT
>BOPN01004136.1:62760-72760 GCA_017312705.2 Penaeus japonicus | reverse complement strand
TCAGTCAGGAATTCCTAAGCTTCCCCTCAGGAAATCAATAAATAACCCTACAAGTTTGAATGTTGCAGATTCACTTGTTAAGTTTGTTGCCAGTAGGTTGTCATCGCCTTCAGATACTAGTATGTCAGGCCCAGCGAATGTAGTGCAAGATACTAAACCAGATACCACTTCAGCAGTGGTATCACCACCAGTGGTTGACCTGACGCGAACAACTAGTCAGGAAGAATATACTCTTGATGAGTCTGATATGTGGTCTTGTAGCTTCTGTTCATTTGCTTACAATCCTTCATGGTCAGAAACATGTGATGTTTGTAGTGGAATGAGGGATCAGGAAATAAATCCCAAAACTAGAGAAGTATTAAATCAGGGTTTAGATGAAGATTTTCAGTTACTTACAACAGATTTGACAGAGGAAGGTGATTCACCAGATCAAAGTTGGACTTGTATTAAGTGTACTTTAGTCAATCCTGGTGTTGAGAATGCATGTAAAGTTTGTGGTGGCTCAAGGTTAAAAAGCATATGCTATGTTGATGATGCCACTTTAAAAAGAGGAGAATTTTGGACATGTGTGGTTTGTACTTTAAAAAATCCCATTTTTGCCCGACGTTGTAAAGCCTGTAAGGCTAAAGTTGATGGAACTGGTGGGACTAGAGATAAACTTAGTTCAAATGTTGAATCCAAATCAAAGGATTCTCGACCAAAGTCGGAACATATCAGCAATTTAAATTGTAATATGGGTGCCCAAAAATCACCCAGCCTGCAAAGGATGAGTTTAATGGATACTACCAATGCTGGTGGTGTCAAGGCAGTCACACAAACTGATAATCAAAATGGTGCTCATTGTAATGATATATCTAGTCGAGGTAATGGAGCAATACCAAAGTCGAACATTGTTGCCGGGTGTCAAGGGCCTGGTAGTTCTCAGACTTCAAGATCTCCAACATCAACACCAAGCTCCCCAGTTGACCAACCACAGGAGCTTGTGGTGTCTTCTACCTCGTCGTGGAACTGTAGTGCTTGTACATTTAATAATAGTGCTAGTTCTGTGTCATGTGCTATGTGTGGCTCATCACCAACCCTGGGAGATGTCCAAGTCAGCTGGCCTGGAAATAGAACTTACCGTGGACAGTCTGAACTTATGGATGTCTTAAGAGAAATGGAAGAACATGAAGCTTTGAATAAGTGGACTAGAATTGTTCAGTACTGCAAAGTGGTGAGTAATATATGTTATTATTATAGTCCTACATTTTTTATTATTTTTATTTTGGATTCTGATATGAAAATGATGATAAGGATATTTATTACCAGTTATGATGATAATAATGATAATCATACCAAGATTACTCATCTATGTCATCATTAGATGACCACCATTACTATTACCACCACCACCATTATCATCACCATCACTACAACCACCATCATCACCACAACCACCACACCATCATCAACAACAACAGTAAGCAAAACCAACCACCACCACCACTATTCCCACCTGCACTACCACCATCATTACTGCCATTAACACTACCATTATCATCACCACCACTACCACCACCACCACTATTACCACCTGCACTACCACCATCATTACTGCCATTAACCCATTGCCGACGGGGGATAGATTTGCTTACACTGTCTCCAGGATAGGTTTTATTTCTAATCAAGGCAGCTTCAGCAATATATTTTGATTTTTCCCACTCCCTGTTAGTCCCTCATTGTAGAGCTAGAGCCATTTTTGTATTTTGTTTTTTTGTCTGTTTTAGTGTTTTTAGAAATTTATATTTGTCATATCACAGGCTCCATCAATTCTGCAGTTGACTAAAATTGTAGTTCAGGGTCCATATCAACTCATTTTTTTCTTTATACTCAATGTGATAAAAGTATTGCTATTTTAGGGGAGGACAAAGAGCAACTTTATTTTTTCGCATTTTTGTGCTGTCACGAACGAACATGAAACTTATAACCATCCAAAATGAAGAAGTAGGGAAGAGGAAGGAAATTTGTGCTTTTGACAGTGAGCGCCACAATAATAGGCATCCATACTGGCACAGGGGCACATTGCATGCATTGGGCATGGTGTGAGTCACCTTCCTCCTCTCGTTCTGCCTGCACATCTTTCATCTGCGGTACTTTAGAGCAAGAGGTCGGCAACTTGCTATGTGCCATCCCTCTATAGAGATAGTGCTTGCTAGAGACAGTAGATGGGTGCCATTCAAGGCTCTCTCTCCTGCTGGTACTAGGAGAAAGTGGTGCCATCTAGGTTTTGTAAGTGAGTTGAAAACCATTTTGCTTATTATTACGGCAGTTATAATAATTATGACTGCAATTGTCAACATCACACACTCATTACTTATAGTACAATAAAATAACATAGTGATCCAAAATCCCTGAACGCCATGACGCCCATTGTCAGGCAAAAGGTCCTGCGTCATGTATGACGAAAAAACATGTCATCCATCGTTAACGAGTTAACACTATCACCACCACCATAACTGCCATCACCACACACATGCACATATGCACACACACACACACATACGCACACACACACACACATACGCACACACACATACGCACAGCCACACACACACACACACACACACACACACACACACACACACACACACACACACACACACACACACACACACACACACACACACACACACACACACACACACACACACACACACACACACACACACACACACACACACACACACACACACACACACACACACACACACACACACACACACACACACACACACACACACACACACACACACACACACACACACACAGCCACACACACACACACACACATAGCCACACACACAACCACACACACTCACACACACACAGCCACACACACACACACATAGCCACACACACACATAGCCACACACACACACAGCCACACACACACACAGCTACACACACAGCTACACACACACACAGCCACACACACACACACACAGCCACACACACACACACAGCCACACACACACACACACACGCGTATGGCACACACAGCCACACACACACACACACAGCCACACATACACAGCCACACATACACAGCCACACACACACAGCCACACACACACAGCCACACACACACAGGTATACACAGAGCCACACACACAGCCACACACACACAGCCTCAGCCACACACACACAGCCACAGCCACACACACACGGCCACAGCCACACACACACGGCCACAGCCACACACTCATGGCCACAGCCACACACACACGGCCATAGCCACACACACACAGCCACAGCCACACACACACGGCCACAGCCACATACACGGCCACAGCCACACACACACAGCCACAGCCACATACATGGCCACAGCCACACACATAGACACAGCCACCCACACACAGCCACAGCCACACACACACAACCACAGCCACACACACATAGGCACAGCCACATACACGGCCACAGTCACATACTCAGCCACAGCCACACACAGCCACAACAACACACACACATACAGCCATACACACACACAGCCACAGATACGCACACAGCCACAACCACACGCACACATAGCCACAATCACACACACACACATACCACACACACGCACATATGCACACATACACACACACATACGCACACACACACGCACAAATATACACAAAGCCACACACACAGCCACACTCACAGCCACAATCACACACACACACATACCACACACACGCACATATGCACACATACACACACACATACGCACACACACACGCACAAATATACACAAAGCCACACACACAGCCACACTCACAGCCACACACACAGCCACACACACACAGCCACACATGCACACACACATACACAGCCACACACACACACAGCCACACACACACAGTTACACACACACAGCCATACACACATACAGCCACACACACACAGTTACACACACACAGCCATACACACATACAGCCACACACACATACAGCCACACACACACACACACCCACATGCACACACACACCCACATGCACACACACATACACACACACAGCCACATGCACACACATACACACACACAGCCACATGCACACACACACACACACACACACACACACACACACACACACACACACACACACACACACACACACACACACACACACACACACACACAACCACACACACACAGCTATACATACACAGCCACACACACACACAGCCACACACACACAGCTACACATGCACAGTCACACACACACAGCCACATACACACAGGTACACACACTGCCACACACACACAACCACTGCCACATATGCACAGCTACACAGAGCCACATACACAGCCACACACACACAGCCACAAGCACACACACACACAGCCACAGCCACACACACACGGCCACAGCCACACACACACGGCCACAGCCACACACACACACGGTCACAACCACACACCCACAGATAGCCACACACACACACACAGCTACACATACACAGCCACACACACACAGCTACACATACACAGTCACACAGCTACACATACACAGTCACACAGCTACACATACACAGTCACACACACACAACCACAGCCACATACACACAGCTACACACACAACCACTGCCACATACGCACAGCTACACACACAGAGCCACAGCCACACACACACAGCCACAACCACACACACACACGGCCACAACCACACACACACAGCCACAGCCACACACACATGGCCACAGCCACACACACATAGCCACAGCCACCCACACACAACCACACACCCACACAGCCACACAGCCACAGCCACACACACACCCACAGCCACACACACACAGCCACAGCCACCCACACACATCCACAGCCACACATGCACCCACAGCCATACACACACACACAGCCATACACACACACACAGCCATACACACACACACAGCCACACATATACACACATAGCCACAACCACACACACTGCTAGACACACTCCTAGCTTAACTGTACCTGTATTTTTCTTTTTTTTGTTGTTATTCTTTTGTTGCTATTTTTTCCCTATAGATTGTTAGTTTATTTTATTTGTTGTTTGATTTTGTTTATGCTCAAATAGCATTTCTTTTCTGTATTTCTATGTATATTTGTATATTGGGATACAATGAACCAATTATTATGATTACAATTATTATTATCATCATTATTATTATTATTATTATTATTGTTATTATTGTTATTATTATTATTATTACTACACAGCCACACAAACACACACAGCCACACACATGTACAGCCACACACACAGCCACACACACAGCAACAGCCACACACATGTACACTTAGCCATAGCCACACACACATGCACACTTAGCCACAGCCACACTCACATGCACACATATCCACAGCCACACACAAACAAACAAACAAACAGACAAAAAACACAGCCACACACACAACCACACACACACAGTCACAGCCACAGCCACATACACAGCCAAACACACAGACATACACACACAGCCAAACATACAGACATACACACAGCAACACACACAGACATACACACAGCAACACACACAGCCAATACACAGATACGTTAGAGCCACATGCACACACACACACACACACACACACACACACACACACACACACACACACACACACACACACACACACACACAGTCCCACACACAGTCCCACACACATAGCCACACACACACAACCACAACCACAGCCACAGACACAGCCACAGCCACACACACAGCCACAGTCACATATATGGCCACAGCCACACACACAGCCACAGCCATGCAAACACAGAGCCAAATACACATACACACACAGACACAGACACACATACACACAGCTACACACTGCCACATACACATACAGCCACAGCCACACACACACAGTCACACACACACACAGCCACACACACACAGTCACACACACACAGTCACAGCCACACACACACAGCCACACACACACAGCCACAGCCACACACACAGCTGCACACACAGCTACACAGCCACACACATAGCTGCACATACAACCGCACACACAACCAGACACACAGACACACATACAGCTACACACAGCCACACACACAGTAGCACACACAGCCACAAACACACAACCATTGCCACACACACACACAACCATAGCCACACACACACACAACCATAGCCACACACACACATGCATCCACACACACACACACACACACACACACACACACACACACACACACACACACACACACACACACACACACACACACACACACACACGCAGCCATACACATACGGTTACACACACATGCAGCCACACACATATGTAGCCACACACACACATGCAGCTACACACACATGTAGCCACACACACACATGCCGCCACACACATATGCAGCCACACACGCACATACATGCAGCTACACACACATACACCACAGCCACACACACAGCCACAGCCACACGCACACACACAACCTCACAGCCACACACACATACGCACAGCCACACACACATACATACAGCCCCACACACATACACACAGCCACACACACATACACACAGC
This sequence comes from Penaeus japonicus, assembly GCA_017312705.2. NCBI lineage: Eukaryota > Metazoa > Arthropoda > Malacostraca > Decapoda > Penaeidae > Penaeus > Penaeus japonicus. The sequence continues at coordinate 66,207 of BOPN01004136.1, read as the reverse complement.
CACACACACATACACACAGCCACACACACAGCCCCACACACATACACACACCCACAGCCACACACACAGTTACAGCCATACACACACAGAGCACCACACACACAGACACAGACACACACTGCCACACACACATACAGCCACAGCCACACACACAGTCACACACATACAGCCACAGCCACACACACAGTCACACACAGCTACACACAGTCACACACAGCCACACACACAGCTACACACACAGCTACACACAGCCGCACACACAGCCACAGCTACACACAGCCACAACTACACACACACATGCATCCACACAGACATGCAGAAATGCACACACACACAAGCACACAGCCATGCACACACACACACACACGCAACCACACATACACATATAGTCACACACACACATGTAGCCACAAACACACATGCAGCCACAAACACACATGCAGCCACACACACATGCAGCTACACATATACACATGCAGCTACACACACATGCAGCAACACACACACACACAGCTACACACACACACATACAGCCACAGCCACACACATACAGCTATACACTACCACACACATACAGCCACAGCCACACACACACAGTCAGACACATACAGCCACACACACACACACACACACACACACACACACACACACACACACACACACACACACACACACACACACACACACACACACACACACACAGCTGCACACACAGCTATGCACAGCCATAGCCACACACACAGCTACACACAGCCATAGCCACACACACACACATGCATCCACACAGACACGCAGCCATGCACACACACACACACACACACTGAGCCATGCACACACACACAGTTACACACACATGCAACCACACACACACATGTAGCCACACACACACACATGCAGCTACACACACACACACATGCAGCCACACACACAGAGCCACGCAGACACACACATCCATGCAGCCATACACACACATACCCACGCAGCCACACAGACATATGTAGCCACACAGACACATGCATCCATACAGACACATGCAGCCACAAAGACACATGCAGCCACACAGACACACACAGCCACACAAACACATGCAGCCACACACACACAGGCAGCCACACACTCACACACACAGTTACACACACACACACAACCACACATACACATGTAGCCACACACACACACATATAGTCACACACACACATGTAGCCACAAACACACATGCAGCCACACACACACATGCAGCTACACACACACACATGCAGCTACACACACACACATATGCAGCTACACACACACACATGCAGCTACACACACACACAGCCACAGCCACACACAGCTACACACTGCCACACACATACAGCCACAGCCACACACACACACACACACACACAGCTGCACACACAGCTACACACACAGCTACACACACAGCTACACACAGCTACACACAGCCACACACAGCTACACACAGCCATAGCCACACATACACACATGCATCCACACAGACACGCAGCCATGCACACACACACACTAAGCCATGCACACATACGCAACCACACATACACATGTAGCCACACACACACATGTAGCCACACACACACATGTAGCCACACACACACATGTAGCCACACACACACATGCAGCTACACACACACACATGCAGCCACACACACAGAGCCACACACACACACATACAGACACACACACCCTTGCAGCCATACACACACATACCCTTGCAGCCACACAGACATATGTAGGCACACACACACAGGCAGCCACACACTCACACAGACAGCCACACACACATGCCACACACACACACACACATACACACACACACAACCAGACACACACAACCACACTCACACACAGCTACACACAGCCATACACACACACACCCATGCAGCCATACACACATACCCTTGCAGCCACACAGACACATGCAGCCACACACACACAGGCAGCCACACACTCACACAGACAGCCACACACACATGCCACACACACACACACACACACACAGACAACCTCACAACCACACTTACACACAGCTACACACACAGACACACACACAAACATACCCACACACAGCTATAGCCACAGCTACACATGCATGCACACACACACACACAGTCACGCACACAGCCACAGGCACAGGCACACACACAGCCACACACACACACACAGCTACACACACACACGCAGCCACACACACACACGCAGTCACACACAGCTACACACACATACACAGCCACACACACACACAGACATACAGCCACACACACACAGCCACACACACACATACACAGCCACAACACATACACAGCCACATACATACACAGACGCACACATACACAGCCACACATACAGACACACACAGCCACACACAGACACACACACGCGCACACACACATAGACAGACAAAGATATACATTCAAACACAGACAAGAACATATACATATACACATATACACACACAAACACAAATGCACACACCCACACACACATGAAGAAAGACACTCACATGCACGCGCACATGCACACACGAACAAACACACAAGCTTACATATACATACACACACATACAAACAGACAAACTGATATACACATACACTCTCTCTCTCTCAAATACAAACTTACACATACACATAAATAACAGTTATATGTGTCTGTGAGATAGGCTATCTGGAACAAAAGCTATGAGGTAGATGTCATTATCTCTGTTTAAGTAATTTTTGTTGTGTTATTTTCAGAACCAACATCCATTTGTAGATGACTCTTTTCCACCAGTTCCAAAATCATTGTTCTACAACTCGGCAGAAAAGAAAGAGTCTCGGGTTACGCAGTGGTTACGACCACATGAAATTATTGCAGATTCTGATGCAAGAAATGTGAAATGGGCAGTTTTTAGGACACCTTTGCCTTCTGATATATCTCAAGGTAAGAATGTCACCACGAGTCTTTTCCATCCTCATTGAAATGGCTCATGAAGTATGTTTTGTGAGCTGAGCTACAGGTATTACATTACTCTTGCAAGGTTGAATATCATTTATTGTTGAGTAGCTATATTAATTGACTAAACCTCTTTACAGGTGTTTTAGGAAATTGCTGGTTGTTGAGTGCTCTTGCAGTGTTAGCAGAAAGAGAGAACTTGGTCAGGAAGATTATGGTAACACGAGACTTTTGTCCAGAAGGAGTATATCAGGTAAGATGGTTATTATGTAATGTATACATATCTATATGTATATATATATATATATATATATATATATATATATATATATATATATGTGTGTGTATTTATATATATATACACAAATATATGTATATATGTCTATATGTATATGTGTATGTATATGTATATGAATATGAATATGTATATATATATATGTAAATGTTTATGTATATATATATTTTATATATGTATATGTGTATATATGTATATATGCATAT
>BOPN01004136.1:33482-35982 GCA_017312705.2 Penaeus japonicus | reverse complement strand
TAACATCTGCTGCTGAATCAAGGCCTCGCAGGGGTTTTATAGGCCCCTTCCCAGGGATGGAACAAGTTACAGGTCCTCCAGGGCAACGCCATCTCTTGGTGTTTCCTCCCCCTCGTGGTGAAAAGGGGGAACTCTTGTATTTCCCCTTGGAGGGATGGCTGGGGCGAAGCACATCACTACATCATGACATGATAGGTCATCATCTGACTGGAGCAAAATATTCCCATGACTTTATAGCACGTCATCTGGTACGAATGGGTTGTGGGAATTTTGTATTCCAGTACTTTTCCCTCATATATCGAAAGTTTTGTGGTTTTTGTGTCAGACGCCAGCGAAGAGATATTTGGTCAAGGCCGGCGCTCGGGGTGAGCGAGCGGACAGCCCAGGCTCGCGGCTAGTGTGCCCAAGAATCCCGAGGCGTCAGGCTTATGCGGTCGAAAACTCCGGCATTCTGAACATTCAGAACCGGAATCGCCCTGGTGTGAATAGGTTAAGAGAAGAAAGCAATTTGTAACTCATCTTCATTTCAGAAAGCAATGCTGATGCCAGTATACAAATATATCTAATTGTTCTCCGAATTACTGTTGATTGGTATGCAAGTTAAAAATATTGTGATTTATATCACATGAATAGGATGTTTTTTTAGACAAACACTGCTTTATTTCATTTTTAGCTGCCAGTATGCAATACAAAGATATCTATATACCAAAAATGATCAATTACAAATATATAATACAAAGATGTCTATGAACCAAGAATTATCAATTACAAATAGGAAGTAAGATATACAAAAACTGACCTGGAAGTTGTTCTTACTTTATGTGAACTCCTCTCAAACCTCCTACAGTTATTTGGTTTCTCACTTGTTTCACACACACCCAGAATGCATTCAAAGTCAACGCACAGAGTATGCAGCTTTTAATCTTCCTCTGCAGCCACACTAATTTACATATGTGATTTTTATTTTCATTGTTAGATACGCTATATCTTGCATATCTCAAGAAAAAGATTGAATCCTAGAACTTTCATATTTTGCACACTGTAGGATTGTCCAGATTTCCCATTGCCACAATTTACAGGGTAAGAGTGAAGATGTTCTTAGTGATGATCAGTAATCAGATCCTAGAATAGGCTTACAGAAGCTCTTCTTTTTCTTTTTGAGAACCTAATGCCTCATAGTACTGATCAGAAAGATTAGTCTTTGATGAATTGAAAAGATCTTGTATGTATACATAGATATATACTTAAAGTATATATAAATATATACTTTCTCTTGATTGATTATGGCTGCACTGCAGTACTTAATGTATGGAAAATAATTCTCTGAAAAAATATTGTTATAAGATTATAAATCACTTGCTCTTTATTGATGATTGATTAATAATGATTTCGTTACAGATACTTTGATTGTATTGATATCTGCAAAGTTCATAGCAATTGGTCTGAAGTACGTGTGACTGGAACTTTGCCTTCAATAGCTGATCGACGGGCCTTGACACCCACCCTTATTACAGTGTTAGAACCAACAGAAGTGGAATTCTCACTTTTTCAGGAAGGACACAGGTATGACTGCCAGTTGTTGATACATTGGCCTATTTTTATTAGTGTCAGATGGAAAGGATACCATATGTTAGACCTGAATTATTTTTAACACAAGATTTTCATAATGGAACGAGAGGTGCATCTATGTAGTTTGCATCCATGTGAAATGTGAATATTATAACATTATTTTAATGTTCTTGTAGACTGAATGCATTCAGGGAGTGGACTATACTTTAGTGATATAGATTTGTATATATTTTTTGTGTTTTTACTCATTTTAATTATCAATTTATTCTTGTCAAATAGTGTTTTCTGTACTCGTTTAAATATAGATTTAAGATATTTACACTGGAAATGGCGGGAATATGTGTGTATTTCCCATTTTGGATCGTATGATATTTTGTTTATTGAGATATACACATTAATGATTCTTGTACTCACCTGTCACTTCGTATCGTATTAATTAAAAATATTAATTGACGACGGACGCTAAACGATATAGAATTCCTACATTATTGCATTTACGTATAGATGACTTTTCTGTTTGCTTGGTAGTACAGGCAAAATTAGATTTAGGCGCATACAATATGAAGACCTAGTAATATTCCCATTTTAGAATCATAAAAAAGGTCAGTCATAATTTTTGAAAACGTCCGTTAATATGTAAATGACTCAAATATGCTTAATAACTTTGGCTTCAATATATTCGTTATTTGTTATTTGCTTTTATCAATGGGTGTCAAGCTGCACAAAAGTAATGTCGCAGAAACCCATTTGCTATTTTTCCACAATGAATAACATCATTGGATTAAATGTTTGCACAGTGGTACAATCCCTTTCAATATATTTATATTATTATTGGTTGCTATTAGTTATTAGCTGGCTGCTGTTGTTGTTGACAGTTGTAGTTGGTTGCTGTATTATTGTTGCTGCTACAGCTACATATACACATATATTA
>BOPN01004136.1:8482-13482 GCA_017312705.2 Penaeus japonicus | reverse complement strand
GCTACTAGGTGTTCCAGTCTCCACATAGTCAGTGATGGGCATAACAACTTTACTAGCAAAGCTTTAGGTAGGTAATGTCAGTCTAAGGAAGCATTTTTACTCACACTCCAGGAGGTAGTATAGGAGGATGGTGTCTGGTGCAGTGTCTATAATACCACTCATCATGACCGGTCATGTTTGTCATCTGGCCATGCACACAATAGTAGCTAAGTCTCATTCTGTGTATAATAACCTTGGCCCCTCTTCAAACACTCGGGCCTTAGTCTTTTAAAATCAGCCCACTTGAGGAAGCTCAGCTATAAATTCCATTCTTAGAAATTCATTTGTAAATAAAACCAGACAAAATAATCTTGGAAGTTTCTTTTCTGGTAGAAACAATGATTCAGAATTACAAGCTAGAACTAAATGGTGCTGAAATATCTATGTCTTAGAAGTTTTTCATTTATTTCACCTATGATGCCAAGTACATCCTGGACAGAATACAGCAGCTGTGAGGAGTTGACTTCTTTAGATCACTTATTATGATATGTTATTCCAAAATGTTTTGTAACCTGCAAAAGATAAAATGTTTACTAGATGGATGATCTTTTCAGGAAAATTAGGAAACCAAACACTGTGGACAATATACATTTAAGACATCCATTAATGTGTGGTATTCTGACCTTGGAAGTGAGATAGCCAGTTTTAAGGCCAGATGTTGGAATCTAAGGATATTTTATTATTTATGAATGTCACTTGTGATGTTCATTGTGTGTATGTTGAATGGCAAAGAGAGGTTATTCAGTTTCATTTCTACATGTATAGAAGTACATGTAGGCTATACTTCATAAATATTTTTATTTTCAGAGACCCAGTGAGTGGGAAGGATCACTTGAAAATATAGAAATGAAGGAAAGGGAAAGGGTGCCAAAACCCGGTGGCTCTGACAGGACAAGGCCAAAACCCTCCTCAAGACCTGCACCTGGTACCAAGGCCCCTTCTTCTACTTCAAGGACTAAGCCAGCTCCTGGTGCACCCAAGGCTTCATCATCCTCATCAAAGTCATCCTCTGGAGCCAAATCCTGTCATCAAGTGCTACAAAGTCGTCATTATCCACATCAAAGTCATCTTCATCCACATCGAAGTCACCATCATCCAGAGCCCCAGCATCAACATCCAGAGCCCCTGCATCTACATCCAGAACTACTCCTGCATCATCTTCTAAGCCTCCAGCATCAAAATCATCTTCATCCAGACCCCCACCAACAAAGTCATCCTCATCACGTTCATCCTCAAAGCCCCCAACAGACTCATCAAGAGCTCCAGTTGGCTGCCTCCTCATCCTCCTCTTCAAAGTCCCGATCTTCATCAAAGCAAGCGAGAAACCATTGGCAGGTAATGCCAGACCTCCAAGAGGAACTACCAAAGATGTCAGGTGAGACACGGTGAACAGTTTTTTCCTTCTTCTGATATTTATTTTCTGTAATGTTAATATTTTCTTTAACCCTTCTGAGATGGACCACATTTTCAGATGTTTGGCCTGGGCTGGGCATCTGAAGATATATGTGTTTTCTATTATTTTCTAGACTTATGGTATGATATGAGGCTCATATATGATATATTAGCAAAGTAATACTTATTTTTATTTTGTATGATGCATTAGTTACACAACTGAAGAAATAACTAGCTTGTAATTTTAAAAAAAGAAGAAAAAATAGTGGTGCAAAAGTTATCCAACCCTGCAGAAAATGCTCTTAGTGGAAGGGTTAAAAGTTGTGGAGATATTGCTAATGCTATACCTTTTTTTGTTAGAGAACACATATTATTATGACTTTCTAATTTAAGATCTAATCGTACAAGTTCAAGGACACCAGGTGAGTCAAGGTCACCCTCCAAGGTGGACCGAGATGCTCGCCGGGGAGAGAAGATATCCTCCAAGTCATCCTCAAGCAGCAGTAGGACAGCAAAAGATCCTGACCGTGCCATGCTGTACCTCTCGAGTGCTTTGCTATTTTGTATTTGTTTACATTATTTTCACAATTGTACCTATACAAAAGGAACTCCTATAGTGTTACATATTAACCCATTGCAGACGGGGATAAATTTGCTTGCTCAGCCTCCAGGATAGGTTTTATGTTAAGAGAGACTGTGAAGCATTATAATTTGAATCTTCCTACTCTCTTTCAGTCACTCATTGTAAAACTAGAGCATTTTTGTGTTTTATTTTTTTGTAGCATTTTATTGAGTTTAGAGACTTATATGTGCCATATGACAGGCTCTACCAGTGCTGCAGTAGACTAAAATTGTAGTATATTATCCATATTAGCTCATTATTTTCTTTATACTCAGTGTGATAGAAGTATTGCTGTTTTATGGGAGGACAAAAGGCGACTTCATTTTTTCTCATTTGTGTGCTGTCATGAACGAATACGAAACATATAACCATCTACAATGAAGATAACATAAAGAGGTAGGGAAGAGAAAGAAAACCTGTGCTTATGAATGTAAGTGCCACAGTGAAAGGCATCCATGTTGGCACAGGAGTACATTTTAGACACTGGGTATGGATTGAGTCACCTTCCTCTTCCCGTTCTGCCTGCACATCCTTCATCGGCGGTACTTTTGAGCAAGAGTTCGTCAACTTAGTGTGTGTCATCGCTCTATAAAGATAGTGCTTGCTAGAGACCGTGGGTAGGTGCCATTCAAGGCTCTCTCTCCTGCTGGTGCTAGGAAAAAGTGGTGCCATCTAGGTTTTGGACGTTAAGCTAGCACGATATTACGGTAATTATAGTAATTATGACTGCAGTAGCCATCATCACTCATTCCTTTTTCATAGCAAAATAAAATAGCACAGTGATCCAAAATCCCCGAATGTCATGACGCCCGTCGTCAGGCCAAAGCTCCTATGTCATGTATGTCATGACACCCGTCCGCAGTGGGTTAACCCTATCCCGACGGGCCCAGCGATAAGTGGAAACCCCTTACGCCGGGCCTATGCAATATTGCATCAGGAACGTCACACTGGTGCGTCGTCCCGTCATCTAAGGGTAAAATGATGTAAAACATATGTTTTGAGGGAGAGTATGACTTGATTGGATGTAATTTGGCATGAGCGAAATATTTCCATGATGTGATATCATGTCACCTGGCAAGAATAGGTGAAATGAGCTCTAAGTATTCTGATCAATTACTTTGATTTTTTTCACTTTGAAATTTTTATTTCTGCTCAAATGCACTTGGAAGTAAATCTGAATTCTCCTAAAATAGCTGATATTGAAAAAGTTTGAATAAAAGACATTATCATGATAGCTACTTCTCCAGCACTTAACCCACTCACGCCGGATGACGTGCTGACACGTTTCGTGGTTTTCGCGTCAGACACCGCCGACGAGATATCTGGCCAAGGCCGGCGCTCGGGGTGAGCGAGCGGGTAGCCCAGACTCGCGGCCCGTGCGCCCGAGAATCTCGAAGCGTTCGGATGATGTGTTCGAAAACCTCGGTATAGCGACCGTGCAAAGCCGGAATGGCCCCGGCGTGAATGGATTAAAGAACTCAGTGACTCATTGTGGGTGGCTCATGTGCAATGAGTTCTAACAGAATTGGTACCACCTGCACCTAGTTTCCTGAATTTGTTCCAAGGCCTAGCTGGCAGTTCAGATACCTCAGTAGTTCAAAGGTTTTCTTCACATTTAGCCTTATTTCATAATATGAGTAAAGTTCTTGAAATTATTACTTCCATAGGTGTTTCTTCTTTAATTTGAAATTATATATCTTAGAATTAGTCTTAGTTCTGTCCACCGAAATCCACAGGAATCTGTTGATGACTTTGTTTAATTGATTTTGTTTACACATAGATGACTCCTCAATAGCCTGGTCACTTGTTTACCCCATTTCTTGTTTTTTCTTTTAGATAAAAGAAGTTATTTCTATTACTATTGTTATCATTATCAACCCATTGCCTACAGGTGTCATGACATACATGGTGCAGGAGCTCAGGCCTAACAATGGGTGTCATGACATACATGACATTCAGGGACTTTGGATCACTATGCTATTTTATTGTGCTATGAGTTAGGAGTAAGTGATGATGACTATTACAGTCATAATTACTATAATTACTCTAATGTTAAGCAAACCTAACATCCAAAACCAAGATGATGCCACATTCTTCTAGCACCAGCAAGAGAGAGGCTTGAATGGCACCCATCCATGGTCTCTAGCAAGCACTATCTTTGTAGAGTGATTACACACAGCAAGATACTGACCTCTTGCTCTAAAGTACCGCCGATAAAGGATGTGCAAGCTGAACTAGAAGAGGAAGTGACTCATACCATGCCCAATGTGCCCCTGTGCCAATAGGGATGTCTTTTACTGTGGCACTCACAGTCATAAGCACAGGTTTCCTTCCTCTTCCTTACCTATTCATGTTATCTTCATTGTATATGGTTATAAGTTACATGTTCGTTCATATCAGTAAAAAAATACCTAAAAATATAGTTGCTTGTCCCTAAAAGAGTAATACTTCTATCACACTGAGTATAAAGAGAATAATTAGCTGATATGGATCCTATACTACAATTTTAGTCAACTGCAGCATTGATAGAGCTTGTGATATAACAGATGGCTCTAGTTTTACAATGAGTGACTGAAATAGACTGAAAAGTCAAAGAATGTTTTTATAAAGATAAGGCAGATTTGTGGTGCAAATACTTCGCCAGGCTTATATGAATTGAGGTGAGCCCACCTGTGTTAGTGTGTGCTGACTCATGAGAGAATATGCCAAAGAACTATGACTCGATCTGAGCTTGTTCCTTACCCACTGTGTTGCCCAGGCTCTGTGGTGACTGCCAGCGTCAGTGGAAGCTCACGACCTTGGACAGGGCTCGATTACGACTAAGAGAGAGAGAGAGAAAGAGAGACTAAGAGATAGAGAGAGAGAGAGAGAGAGAGAGAGAGAGAGAGAGAGAGAGAGAGAGAGAGAGAGAGAGAGAGAGAGAGAGAGAGAGAGAGAGAGAGAGAGA
>BOPN01004135.1:130000-134217 GCA_017312705.2 Penaeus japonicus | reverse complement strand
GAGAGAGAGAGAGAGAGAGAGAGAGAGTGAGAGAGAGAGAGAGAGAGAGAGAGAGAGAGCGAGAGAGAGAGAGAGAGCGAGAGATAGATAGAGAGATACATAAATAGATAGATAGAGAGAGAGAGAGAGAGTGAGAGAGAAACAGAGCGAGCGAGCGAGAGAGAAAGAGCGAGGATAAAAAGCCAGTAACACAGTGACCTAGTAAGCAGCATAAACCCGAATGCTGTAAAGGATAGCCCTCCGGCCTCAAGGAGATAAGAAATGGTGATAATGGTGGTTATGGTGGTGATGATGGTGGTTATGGTGGTGATGATGATGATGATGGTTATGGTGGTGATGATGATGATGGTGGTTATGGTGGTGATGATGATGGTGGTTATGGTGATGATGATGATGGTGGTTGTGATGATGGTGGTGGTTATGGTGATGATGGTGGTGGTTGTGGTGATGATGGTGGTGGTTATGGTGATGATGGTGGTGATGATGATGATGGTGGTTGTGGTGATGATGGTGGTGGTTATGGTGATGATGATGGTGGTTATGGTGGTGATGATGATGGTGGTGGTTATGGTGGTGATGATGATGGTGGTGATGATGATGATGGTGGTTGTGGTGATGATGGTGGTGGTTGTGGTGATGATGGTGGTGATGATGATGGTGGTGGTTATGGTGGTGATGATGGTGGTAGTTATGGTTGTGATGATGATGATGGTGGTTGTGATGATTATGGTGGTTGTGGTGATGATAGTGGTTGTGGTGATGATGGTGGTGATGATGATGGTGGTGGTTATGGTGGTGATGATGATGGTGGTGGTTATGGTGATGATGGTGGTTGTGGTGATGATAGTGGTTGTGGTGATGATGATGGTGGTTGTGATGATGATGGTTGTGGTGGTGATGATGGTGGTGGTTATGGTGATAATGATGGTGGTGGTTATGGTGATGATGGTGGTGGTTATGGTGATGATGATGGTGGTTGTGGTGATGATGGTGGTGGTGATGATGGTGGTTGTGGTGATTATGGTGGTGGTGATAATGATGATGGTGGTTGTGGTGATGATGGTGGTGGTTATGGTGGTGATGATGATGTTAATGATTATGATTATGATGATGATAATGATAATGATAATGATAATGATGATGATGATGATGATGATAATGGTAATGATAATGATAATGATGATGATGATGATGATAATGAAAATGATAATGAAAAAGATAATGATAAAGATAAAAATAATAATAAAGATATAGATAAAGAAAAAGATAATGATAATGATGACAACAATAATAACAAAACCTAAACCAAATAAGACAGACAACACATGATCTTAGCCACAACACGAACGGATTGCACGATTGCATCTAGTAAAAAAAACGTACATGAGTAAATGCATTATGTAAGTTGGATGTCTGTGTGTGTGTGGTGGGGGGGGGGGGGTAAAGAGGGGGTCGAGATAGTTCCTTGTATAAGGTCAAGGTCAGTGCTTCTTGTAGTGGGGGTAACACGAGTATAACTCTGAGGTTGTGTGTGTCTGGGTGTGGGTGGGCGTGGGTGGGTGTGGGTGGGTGTGGGTTTGTTTATGAGTGTGGGTGGGTGTGGGTTTGTTTGTTTGTGAGTGTGGGTGTGTGTGTGTGAGAGAGAGAGAGAGCGAGAGAGATAGAGAGATAAAGAGAATGAGAGAGAATGAATGAAAGAAAGAAAGAGAGAAAAATAGAGAAAAAAAAGTTATATGAATCGACTGGAAAAAAATATATATATATATATTTACCGTAAACAAACTCCCCAAAAGCCAAAGAGAGTTGTCAAAGCATCAACCCCAAACTGGCTATATAACATACTCTTAAAAAGGATATCATTGAAACATTAACCACACACGTCTGAAGGGCTACACCATATCCCTCACCATATGTGGTATCCCATACAATCAGCTGAAATCCTATTATATCAGCAGTTATACCAAAACGAGACCAGTACCTATATTAAGGTTAATGTAGTTAATCTTTATGATCTGGTTTGTATATTCTTTTTCTTTTTTTCACACTAGGGCAAATTATGAAGAACGCTATGAGTTTTGTGTGAATTCCTCTGTTTGCTATGATGATCTGAGTTGTTTTTTTTCAAAATTGCATCCTGCATATATTGCATAGCGATTACTGATACCCTAAGCGTAGTCTGTTTGCAATAACCTGTTGCCCATTAGATGTTGAATTGATTTTTTTATGCTCGATATACCGGCTGTGCCAGATAGTGCCATAAAAAAATCGTTGATTACATCTGATCTTCATGTACCTAGGAGACTATGAAAACACCTTTTCTCATTCACTGATGAAGATATAATGAAATCCTATGACATAGGTGTAATTAACTGATTAACCTTGCTGCTAAAAGATACTTCAATAAGATAGGGTATCTAGTAAAGAGACACTTAAATGCCTCGTTATGAAAGGTCAGACCTACAGTATATCGCCACCATCACAGACTCTACTAAATATATTCATTTTTTTTTCTCTCTCTCTTTATTCGAAACAGCATATAACCCCTGCCTTCGCTTAAACTGTACTTTCCTTACACCATACAAATAGTCTATGATCTTTTAGCTACATTGCCATATTAATAGACCGAGGCTCTGGTATCCCTCCTCCATTCACATAGGTATTATATCAATGTACATCATACCAATGTACTCAAAGGTTTATTTCGGGACTGTTAAAAGCACAATGAAACTGGGGATAATCTGTGTATTTTCGATTGTCTGTCCTAAAGCGGAATGCAACAGATCGCAATATTGAGGGCTTGGTAATTGACATCCATTGGAAACATTTAATATATATGTTTTATCTAGGTTAAAAGGTATGGTATTATTATCTTTTCGTAACTGGTAATCGAGTCAAGCAAGTATAATCTTAATAGCTTTATTCTGTATAAATTTCAAAGGTTTAAGATTATATAAATGTGAGAGAGAGGGGGGGAGAAAGAGAGAGAGAGAGAGAGAGGGAGGGAGGGAGGGAGGGAGGGAGGGAGGGAGGGAGGGAGGGAGGGAGGGAGGGAGAGAGAGAGAGAGAGAGAGAGAGAGAGAGAGAGAGAGAGATGGAGGGAGAGAAAGGAGAAAGGGACGAGAGGGAGGGAAGGAGTGAAAGGAAGAAAGGACGAGAGAGATGGAGGGAGAGAAAGGAGAAAGGGACGAGAGGGAGGGAAGGAGTGAAAGGAAGAAAGGACGAGAGAGATGGAGGGAGAGAAAGGAGAAAGGGACGAGAGGGAGGGAAGGAGTGAAAGGAAGAAAGGACGAGAGAGATGGAGGGAGAGAAAGGAGAAAGGGACGAGAGGGAGGGAAGGAGTGAAAGGAAGAAAGGACGAGAGAGATGGAGGGAGAGAAAGGAGAAAGGGACGAGAGGGAGGGAAGGAGTGAAAGGAAGAAAGGACGAGAGAGATGGAGGGAGAGAAAGGAGAAAGGGACGAGAGGGAGGGAAGGAGTGAAAGGAAGAAAGGACGAGAGAGATGGAGGGAGAGAAAGGAGAAAGGGACGAGAGGGAGGGAAGGAGTGAAAGGAAGAAAGGACGAGAGAGATGGAGGGAGAGAAAGGAGAAAGGGACGAGAGGGAGGGAAGGAGTGAAAGGAAGAAAGGACGAGAGAGATGGAGGGAGAGAAAGGAGAAAGGGACGAGAGGGAGGGAAGGAGTGAAAGGAAGAAAGGACGAGAGAGATGGAGGGAGAGAAAGGAGAAAGGGACGAGAGGGAGGGAAGGAGTGAAAGGAAGAAAGGACGAGAGAGATGGATGGAGAGAAAGGAGAAAGGGACAAGAGGGAGGGAAGGAGTGAAAGGAAGAAAGGACGAGAGAGATGGAGGGAGAGAAAGGAGAAAGGGACGAGAGGGAGGGAAGGAGTGAAAGGAAGAAAGGACGAGAGAGATGGAGGGAGAGAAAGGAGAAAGGGACGAGAGGGAGGGAAGGAGTTAAAGGAGAAAGGGACGAGAGAGAGGGAGAAGAAGACGAAGAAAAAGAAGAAGAAGAAAAAAGAAGGTGCAGAAGAACTCCTATAATATTTACACATCCTGGGCGACAGAGGACCCTCGCTCCCAATATCAAAAGAAGTTCCAAAGGCGCTTCATCCTTGACTCGTGTTTCAGGATCAAAGACTCGGAGGCTGATTATCTGGGACTTTGTTTGCCTGGCGCTCCACACGTCAACGCCGCCTCGAGTGCATTGCAAACAAGTCTTT
>BOPN01004135.1:122500-125000 GCA_017312705.2 Penaeus japonicus | reverse complement strand
TTTTCCCTTTCTCTCTCTTTCTTTCTTTTTCTCTTTCTCTCTTTTTTTCCATCTCTCTCTCTCTCTCTCTCTTTCCATCTTTCTCTTCTTCCATCTCTCTCTCTCTCCTTCCATCTCTCTCTCTCTCTCTTTCCATCTCTCTCTCTCTCTCTCTCTCTCTCTCTCTCTCTCTCTCTCTCTTCTTTTTCTTCTTCCATCTCTTCCTCTATCACTCTTTTCTATTCACAATTTATATGTCTATCTCATTCTTCCTTCTTCACTTTTCCTCATTCTATTTCATCCCCCCCTCCTAATTTTCTTTCTCTTCTTCTTCGTTCAAAAAGATTATTCCCCTCGTTCCCCTTCCTTCCTTTGATATATCATGTTCTCTCTCTATTCCTCATTCTCACCTCATTCTTTCCGTGATCTTTCATGCTATCATATTCCTCATAATTCATATTACATTTACAATCTAACGCTATTGTCAAATTATTATCATTATCATCATCATCATCATCATTATTATTATTATTATTATCATCATTATCATTATTACTTTCACACTTCCGAAGTGTGATAGATTTCAAGGTCAAACTCGTATTCATTTTTCAAAGCAACTCATAATTTTGACGCGAGTGACTCATAATCAGAGGGTGAGTCATACGAGTGGTTGTGAGTCATATTCGGTGAGGGAAAAAATATCGATTGTTTGCGAAGAGAGGGAGGGAGGGAGGGAGGAAGAGGTAGGGGGAAGGGAGGGAGGGGAGAAGGGAGGGAGGGGGAGAAGGAAGAGAGGGAAGGGAGAAGGAGGGTAAAGGAGGGAGGATGGGAGTAGAGGGAGAGTAAGAAAGTACCAGCGAGATGGAAGCGAAGAAGGAGGGAGAAAGTGTGGGGGCATGGAATGTGAAAGAAGAAAAGAGGGAAGAAGGAAAAAGGGTGAAGTAAGGAGGAAAGTAAAAGGAAGGGAGGAGGGAAAATCAAAAGAGAGGGAAATGAGTAGAACTAAAGAAAAAGGAGAAGGAAAGAAAATCAAAATGGAAGAGGATAGTGAGAGAGGGGAGGAGGAAGGTAGAGGGAAGAAGGATAGGAAAAATGAATTGGAAAAAAAAGAAGTGAAGAAAGAGAAAATAAAAGGAGGAGGGAGAAGAAAAGCAAGGAGGGGGAAAAAATGAAAGACAGAGAAGGAAGGAGGCAAAGGAAAGAAGGTAGAGGAAATAATCCCTGATTTTATGATCTATAATTGCAGTCTCGAAGCAACAAACCCGATTTTCCTCGCTTGGATGAACCTGTCGAATTATCGAACTCGGGCTCAGATATTTACACACACGAAGAACTGATGAGAGAGAGAGAGAGAGAGAGAGAGAGAGAGAGAGAGAGAGAGAGAGAGAGAGAGAGAGAGAGAAAGAGAGAAAAAGATAGAGAGAGAAAGAAAGAAAGAAAGACAGAGAGAGAGAGAGAGAAAGAGAAAGAGAAAGAGAAAGAAAGATAAAGAGAGAGAGAGCGAGAAAGCCAAATCCCATCCTAATTAGAACCACGTGACCCAACCAAGATCTCTGAAATAACCAAGCGCACACCTTCATCTTGTACGAGAGCCCGTAACCCTCTGCAACATTGCACAGCCGAACGAATGCAACAACAACGCATCCCCAACGGCAGACGAGGCTGCAACCTGCAAAAGACTGCAGTCATTGAGGTCACTTTAACCAATGCGAGAAGAACTATCCATGAACCATCGCTGCATGATAGAGTGCACCATCCGTCATGCACTTAAACACAGCAGGGATGTCATGCAAATGGCGAGTGAAGAGGTGAATCACTCGCGTTGCCAAAGCGGGCGAGTGAGGAAAACGTGTGCCGCCACCTTGGGCACGTGGTAGGAGGCAGAGGGGGGGAGACCGGGGAGGGGGGAGAGGGAGAAGGGGAGGGGGAGAGATGGGGGGAGAGGAGGAAGGGGGAGAGAGATGGGGGAGAGGGGGAAGGTGAGGGGGAGAGGAGAGAGATGGGGGAAGGTAGGAGGGGGAGAGGAGAGAGATGGGGGGAGAGGGGGAAGGGGGGAGAGGAGGGGGAGGGGAGAGAGATAGGGAGAGGAGAGAGATGGGGGAAGGTGGGAGAGAGGGGGGAGGGGAGAGGAGAGAGATGGGGGAAGGTAGGAGGGGGGGGGGAGGGGGAGTGCTCGCCGTATATGTATGGAGTCGGCAATTTGGTTCCTCGTACCTATGATTTCTTTAGGATTTTCGTCTGTATTGTCTGTTTGTCTATGACTCTGTCTCTGTCTCTCGCTTTTTTCTCTCTCCCTCCCCTCCTAATCCTCCTTCTCCTCTTCTCCCTCACGCTCCCTCTCCATCTCATTCTTCCTCTCCCTCTCCCATCCCTCCTCCCTCTCTCCATCTCGTTCTCTCTCTCGCTCCCCCTTTTTTTCTCCATCTCCCCTCTCCCTCTCCCACTTCCTCTACTTCTCCCTGTCCCACTTCCTTTCCCTCTCCCACTCCCTCCATCTATCCCTCTCCCCCTCCCACTCCCT
>BOPN01004135.1:105000-110000 GCA_017312705.2 Penaeus japonicus | reverse complement strand
ATCCCCCGTCTTCTAAATTCCTCGTTTTCTAAATCCTCCGTTTTCTAACTGAAGACGCCATAAACACAACACAAGGCCTCGCTTCGCCGTAAATTCAAGAGATGATAACAAGAGTCCACGCTGAATAAGCGTTGGGAGGAGAAAATGGATGAGAAGGAGATAAGGAGAGAGATAGAGAGACGGGGGGGAAAGGATGAATGGAAAGGGAGAAGGAGGATGGATGGAAGAACAGGGAAAATAGGAATGCGAAGAAAGAGGGAAGATGGGAAGGTGGGGGAGATATGAAGACGGAGGGAAAGAAAGGGAGGTGTATGCAAGAGATCGAATAGAAATACGGAAAGACGAAAGGGAAGAAGAGGAAAAAGAGGATTATAAGAAATACAAAATAATAATGATATTAATAATAAAAGAGAAAAAATAAGGTAGATAATTAAATCAATAAAATAAAACTATAACACACACACACACACACACAAACACACACACACATACACAAACAAACATTAACAAACACATAAACAAACACACTCAAACCAAGACCATCTCACAGGGGTCTCTCAACGCAAAAGAAGTCAAACCAGTCTACAGTCTGCAAATAACCGCCATTTGCAAGCCCCAAGCCAAACCAAGTCAAGCCAAGCCAAGCCAAACCACGTCAAGCCAAGTCAAGCCTAGCCAAACCAAGTCGAGACAAGTCAAGCCAAACCAAGTCAAGCCAAGTCAAGCCAAGCCAAACCACGTCAAGCCAAGTCAAGCCTAGCCAAACCAAGTCGAGACAAGTCAAGCCAAACCACGTCAAGCCAAGTCAAGCCAAGCCAAACCACGTCAAGCCAAGTCAAGCCAAGCCAAACCACGTCAAGCCAAGTCAAGCCTAGCCAAACCAAGTCAAGCCAAGCCAAGCCAAACCAAGTCAAGACAAGTCAAGCCAAGCCAAACCACGTCAAGCCAAATCAAGCAAAGTCAAGCCAAGTCAAGCCAAGCCAAACCAAGTCAAGCCAAGTCAAGCCAAGTCAAGCCTGTATTAAGTCCCGCACCAAAGGACGGAGAACCAGTCAAACTTGCCTATCCATAAACGTCACTTTTAGAGGGTTTAATCTTTGGTATAAGAGAGTCTCTCTCTCTCTCTCTTTCTCTCTCTCTCTCTCTCTATCTCCTCACACAGAGAAAGAGAGAGAGAGAAAGAGAGAAAGTAAAAGAGAGAGAGATAGAAAAAGACGGTAAGAGAGAGAGAGAGAGAGAGAGAGAGAGAGAGAGAGAGAGAGAGAGAGAGAGAGAGAGAGAGAGAGAGAGAGAGAGAGAGAGAGAGAGAGAGAGAGAGAGAGAGAGAGAGATTTGCATAACAAACGTTGTCACAAAAGGATTAAAATTTATTGGAGGTCGAACGGCAAGGGGTAGGGGGGGGCGGGGGGGAGAGGTAGAAGTCTCTCTTTATATATATTTCTCCCTCTCCCTTTTAACTTCTCTTTATCTATTTCTATTTTCTAGCCTCTCTCTCTCTCTCTCTCTCTCTCTCTCTCTCTCTCTCTCTCTCTCTCTCTCTCTCTCTCTCTCTCTCTCTCTCTCTCTCCTTCCCTTTTCTCCCCCTCCTTTCCCTTTGCCTTCCCCTTCCCCATCCCCCTCCTCTCCCTGCCCCTCTCCCTCCCTTCCTCTCCCTCTCCCTCTCCCTATCCTTTATCTCCTCCTCCTTCTCCTCCCTCTCCCTCTTTCTCATCTCCATCACCCTCCTCTCCCCCTTCCACTCCTATCTCCCCCACCTCTCCTTCTCCCTCCCCTTCCCCCTTTCCCATCTCCTTACCCCTACACCTCCCATTCTTCTCCCTCCCCCTCCTACCCCTCCTCCTCTCCCCCTTCCTCTCTATCTCTCCCCTCCCCTTCTCATCCCTTTCCTCCCCCTTCCCCTTCATCTCTCCTCCTTACCCTTACCCTTCCCCTCCCTCCCTCTCCTTCCCTTTCCCCTTCCCCTGCCCCTTCTTCATCCCCCTCCTTCCCCTTTCCCTACCCCTCCTTCACCCCCCTCCTTCCCCTCTCTCCTCCTTCCTTCTCCTCCTCCTCCTCCTCCCTTCCCTCCTCCTCCCCTCTCCCTCCCCCTCCCCCCCTTCCCTCCTTTCTCCCCCTCTTCCCTCTCCTTCCCTCTCTTTCTCCCTCCCTCCCTCCCTTCCCCTTCTTCCTCCCTCTCTTTCGCCCTCCCTCCCTTCCCTTTCGCATCCGCCGAGCCCCCTTGCGCGAGGTCCTCGTGCATGGAACGCGATCTCGAAACTGGATTCTGCTCACCAGCTGGAAGCGAGGCTATGGAATGGGACAGGCAGGAATGCGGTGGATTTTTCTCTTCTTCTTCTTCTTTTTCTTCTTCTTCTCCTTCTTCTTCTGTTTCTTCTTCTGTTTCTTCTTCTGCTTCTTCTTCTGCTTCTTCTTCTTTTTCTTTTTCTTTTTCTTCTTTTCTTTTATTCTTCTTCTGCTTCTTCTTCTTCTTCTTTTTTCTTCTTCTTCTTCTTCTGCTTCTGCTTCTTCTTTTCTTTTATTTTTCTTTCTCTCTTTCCTTTACTTGACTGTTTCTCTTGTTTTTTGCCTTCTATTTCGTTTCCTTCTCATCCACTCCCGTCCTCTAATTCTCACCTCCCTCCTCTCGATGTCATATCTCTTTCCCTTTCCTTCTCCCACTTCTTTCATCTTCCTCTCTCCCTCTCTCTTCTACCCTTTCTCCTTCTCCCTCCATATCTCCCCTTCCCCCCTTCTTTCCTCCCTCCAAAAGCTTTATCTCCCTCTCATCCCTCCCTCCTCTCCCTCCTTCTCCCTCCCCCTCCTTCTCTCCTCCCCACCCGCTTTCCCCCTCCTTATCTCCTCCCCCTCCCCCTCCTTATCTCTTCCTCCCCTTTACCCCTCCCTCCTTCCCTGTTTCCTCTCCTTCACCCCTCCTCCTTCCCTATTTCCCATCCTTCCCCTTCTCCTCCCTCTAACCCCTATCCCTCCAGAAGCTACATCGTCCCTCTTCCCCTCTCCTTCCCCCTTCCCCCTCCCTCCCCTCGCGCACTTGCTGTCCAGGAGGGAGCTGGCAATTAAGCTCAGGTAGCATCCCTTGTGGCGATTAGACAGCCCAGCCGGCCTTCACTCCCCCTACCCCTCCCCTCCCCCTCCCTCCCCCTCCCTCCTCCAACCAAGGAGCGTAGTCTCGGCTCGTGCTACCTTCCCTCTCCGTTCTCTGGTTGGGTTTTGTTAGCTATTCTGCTTGTTGTTCTCACTGTTTCTCTCTTTATCTCTTTCTCTTTCTCTCTCCCTATCAAAGGAAGAAGACGAGGTCAAAGCAAAGAAGACGAGGTCAAAGCAAGGGAAACAAGGCCAAAGGAAAAGAAACAAGGTCAAGCCAAGGAGGTACAAGGTCAAGAAGGGAAACAAGGTCAAAGCAAGGGAAATAAGGTCAAAGCAAGGGAAACAAGGTCAAAGCAAGGGAAATAAGGTCAAAGCAAGGGAAACAAGGTCAAAGCAAGGGAAACAAGGTCAAGCCAAGGAGGTACAGGCTCAAGAAAGGAGGACAAGCGCAAAAGCACTTAGCGACTTGCCTTTCTCGTTTGTTTGTTTGTTTGCTTGCTTGTTTGTTTGTATTTTATATATTTTATGTCGCGCGAGCTAAATTGAAAGTCAGGATCACTCAGGATTGCAAGTTGAAGGATTCAATTGAGAGACGGGACCTTGCTGGAGTAGGCTTGGACTTTTTTTTTTTTTCTTCTTGTGTTGTTATCTAGTTGTTTCATTTGTTTGTTTGTTTCTCTTTTACTTTCTTTTTCTTTGTTTATTTCTTTTTGTCTTATTGTCTCTGTCGCTGTCTCTCCCTCTCTCTCGCTCTAACTCCCTCCCTTACTCTCTAGCTACCTTCCTCACTTTCCTTCTCCCTCTCCCTCCCTCACTTTCCTTTTCCATCTCCATCTCTCCTTCTACCTCCTTCATTTTCCCTACCTCCCTCCCTCCCCCTCGTTCCCTCCCTTCCTTTCTCCCCCTCCCTCCCTCGTTCCCTCACCCTCACCTTCCCTCTTTCACCCTCCCTCCCTCCCTCACTCTCACCTTTCCTCAACCCCCCTCCCTCACCCTCACCTTCCCTCTCTCACCCTCCCTCCCTCACCCTCCTCCTCCTTCCCTCTTCCTTCTTCCGTATCAGCAAACAAAATACCAGGGAAAAAAAGAGTCACAAGCAACACGGTCATGGCGCTTCACAAAGAGCTGTCACTGTATTCCGAGAACTGACAACAACGCGAAGTGATTCTAGTGTTTAACAATAGGTTTCGAGAGGGAGGGGGGGCAGGGGGGGAGGGGGCAAGGGGGCGAGGGTGAAAGGGTAGGGAGGGTGGAGGGAGGGTGAAAGGGTAGGGAGGGTGGAGGGGAGGGCAGGGAGAGAGTGAAAGGGTAGGGAGGGTGGTAGAGGGGAGAGAGTGAAAGGGGAAGGGGTGGGTAGGGAGGGCAGAGGAGGGGTGAAAGGGAGGGGGATAGTGAGGGAGGAAGAAGGAAGGAGAGAGAGAGAGAGAGAGAGAGAGAGAGAGAGAGAGAGAGAGAGAGAGAGAGAGAGAGAGAGAGAGAGAGAGAGAGAGAGAGAGAGAGAGAGAGAGAGAGAGAGAGACAGAGAGAGGGCGAAAGAGAGAAAGAGAGAGAGAGAGAGGGGAAGGGAGGGAGGGAGAGAGAGAGAGAAAGAGGAAGTGTAAGAAGAGAAAGAAAGAGAGAAAGAGAAAAAAAGAGATAGATAGATAGATAGATAGAGAGAGAGAGATAGAGAGATAGAGAGAGAAAGAGAGAGAGGAGGGAGAGCGGAGATAGAAAGAGATGGTTGAAAGGGAGGAGAGGGAAGGTGTAAGAGAGAATGGGGGAGATTGAAAGAGGTGGAAGGGATAAGAGAGAGGTAAGGGTAAGAGAATGGATGGTAGAATGTAGTGGGTGGGGTAGGAGAGGGGGGGGTAGCCGAGATCGAGAAGGGGGTGGGGGTAAGAGAGCGATGGATAGAGGCAAGAGAGAGATGGAGG
>BOPN01004135.1:92500-95000 GCA_017312705.2 Penaeus japonicus | reverse complement strand
GGATAATAACAAGAACAAGAAAACAAAAACAAAAACAAAAACAGAAGAACGAGAAGAAGAGAAAAAAAGTAAAGTTGCTATTTTTTCCGCAAAATATAAAAGATCTTTCTCCTAGAGGGTGTTTTTGTCCAATAAATTCTAAAAACTTTGAGAGATGTTTAGGCAAAGCCGTTTACTTTTAAATTCATACGATCAAGTCGACAAAAAGCGTTGTCTTTTTATATCTAATATATATATATATATATATATATATATATATATATATATATATATATATATATATATATATATATATTATAAACGCTGTATTCTTGAAGTTATTATTTATCTATTTATTTATCTATTTTTTTTATTTTTTAGAAATATGGAAATTTGGCCGAATGTATTTTCGTGTGTGTTTGTTTGTTTGTTTGTGTGTGTGTGTGTGTGTGTTTGCGTGTGTGTGTGTGTGTGTTTGCGTGTGTGTGTTTGTGCGTGTGCGGGACGGGCGTGGGGGGGGGATTAGGCAGTCACACGACCAAATATAAGCTCATCATTTTAGAGTTTTATTTACTGAAACCATCTGTAATTTAGTTAATGTTAAAGCTAATATGATTAAGCCAAACGTTTCCGTGTTTGTTTCACAATGGAAAACAACATATTTTAAAACTTTAATGGCTTATGAATAGATTACTCGATCGGTCCATTAAGATTATATAAATACGCTATCACTCCTATGAATAAGCAATTGCAATTTTGCAATCGCATTTCCTCGTGACTTTTCCATCCCACTCTTAACACGAGGATTAATAACATAAGCATTTCCGCGAGAAACAAAAACAAAAACATAATCACGTTTAAGCCTTGTTATTCCAATTAATACTTCAACCTTATTCTTTCATTTCCTTCTTCTTCCTTCTTCTTGTTTAACATCCCAACCGTCTTTATCGTCCTTCTGCTCTTTCTCTTCCTATGCGTCCGAAAGATGTGACAAATAAACAGACAAACACAATTGATACGTGCCTGTGCATATGCATGAGGATATGCCCGCGTTCGCCATCTGAGGAATTTAATTTCGTTGGAATGCAAGTCCTTTAGTCCATCAAAATGACAGATATCCTTCATCATTTTATTCATTTTCGTTAATTCGCCGACTGAATTATTTTCAAATGCCCTCTGTTTTATATCTAAAGGCTACTTCTTTTTTTTCTCTTTTTTTTAGCTTTTAGATGTAAAGAGAAGGAGAAATATGTATGCAACCTTGGCATTGTCATTTGCATTGCCAAAGGCTTGTTCAGTTTCTCGGACGTATGTGATTATATTGCAAAAGGAATTATTAGGTGATTTCGAGGCAGCCTTGACTGCATACACACGCGCACGCAAATACATACTCACACACACGAACTCAAACACACACACACATTCACAGTCTCTCTCTCTCACTCTCACTCTCTCTCTTCCTTTCCCTCTCCCTCTCCCTCTCCTTCTCTCCTCTCTCTCTCTCTCTCTCTCTCTCTCTCTCTCTCTCTCTCTCTCTCTCTCTCTCTCTCTCTCTCTCTCTCTCTCTCTCTCTCTCTCTCTCTCTCTCTCTCTCTCTCTCTCTCTCTCTCTCTCTCTCTCCCTCTCTCTCTCTCTCTCTCTCTCTCTCTCTCTCTCAGAACCAGTAAGGGGAAGCCACATAGTGCAAGTTGCAACATATTGATGTTACACCGTTTTATCTTCAGTAGTACTGCACTGATAGGAGTAATAGGACGTACAAAATCCTAATGATGATGTTTTCCTAAGCTATCAAGACGCATTTCCTTCGCATTATAATTAGCTATGATTTACGTCGTTGTTGTTTTTCTTGTGACAAATAATGCTATCTTTCCAAATGCAGAAATGATAATAAAAATGAAATAATGGAAAGCGAGCATAGGGTAATCATTGTAGATATAAGCATATGAGAATTTCCGTACGAATCAGGCTATTATCATTATCATTAAATGCAAATACTATAAAAATATAAATGAAAAATTTCGTGGATTGCCAATAGGGAAAACACAGAAGGGAAATAACTATAACGAAAAACGTAAAGAGAAGAAAGAAGAAATAGAGAAAATTCCGAACATGCAAGTGTAACCATATGAAGACAATAACTCTACGGGGTTCTATCGCCGAATTTCACTTCACGAGCAAATTGTCCAGGGAGTTATGTTCGCTTTCCAGGCGAACAGGAAAAAAAGTGCAGGCATAAGTTTCAGCAGCGAGTATGAAGGGGAGGAAGATGGGAAAGGCTCGTACTTGAACCCCTGCCATCAGAGAACAATATGTATATACTGTATATATATATGTATATATATATATATATGTGTGTGTGTGTGTGTGTGTGTGTGTGTGTGTGTGTGTGTGTGTGTGTGTGTGTGTGTGTGTGTGTGTGTGTGTGTGTGTGCGTTTGTTTACGTGTGTGTGTTTGTTTACGTGTAATATACATCAAAGAATAAAACTAAACAAATATATATATATACATATATATATATAC
>BOPN01004135.1:75000-80000 GCA_017312705.2 Penaeus japonicus | reverse complement strand
AGAGATGGAGAGGGATGGTGAGGGAGAGACAGGGAGAGAGAGGGGGGGTGAGAAGGGTGAGAGAGAAAAGAGGGGTGGGAAGGAGAGAGAGAGAAGGAGAGGGATGGTGAGGGGGAGAAAGAGAGAGAGAGAGAGGGGGGGAGGGGGTGAGAAAGAGGGTGAGAAGGGGAGAGAGAGATGGAGAGGGATGGTGAGGGAGAGAGGGGGGGGGAGAAAGAGGGTGAGAAGGGGAGAGAGAGAGAAAGAGAGGGATGGTGAGGGAGAGGCAGGGAGAGAGAGAGAGAGAGAGGGGGGGGGGAGAAGGGAAGAGAGAGAAAGGGGGTGAGAAGGGGAGAGAGAGAGAAGGAGAGAGAGAGAGAGAGAGAAGTGGAGGGAAGTGGAGGGAGAAGGAGGGAAGGAGAGAGAAAGAGAGAGAGAGAAAGAGAGAGAGAGGGAGGAAAGGAGAGAAAGAGATAGATAGACAGATATATAGATAGAGAGAGATAAACAAACCGACAACCAAACAATCAAACAAAACAAACAAAGGACTAGAGAGAAAAAAAATAGAAGAAGAGAAAGACAGAGAAAGAGACACACAAACAATCCCCGAGAAAAAACAAAACCAAAAAATAGACCGAAAATGAGAGAAAGGGAGAGACGAACAAAGACAAAGTTAAATAAAGGAACGATACTGAACGAGAGAGCGAGATACACGGTGACAAAGGCGGGACCAAAACGCACTCCTTGGACGCTTCATCACTATGCAAATGATGTCCTTTGGAAATGAGGAGGAGGAAGAGGAAGAGGGAGGAAGAGGAAGAGGGGGAGGAAGAGGGGGAGGAAGAAGAATGGGGGGAGGAAGGGGGAGAGTTAGAGGAAGAGGGGGAGCAAGGGGGAGAGGAAGAGGAAGAGGGGGAGGAAGAAGAAGAGGAAGAGGGGGAGGGGGGGAGAGGGAGGAAGAGGAAGAGGGGGAGGGGGAGGAAGAAGAAGAGGGGGGGAGGAAGGGGGAGGGTTAGAGGAAGAGGGGGAGCAAGGGGGAGAGGAAGAGGAAGAGGGGGAATGGAGGGAAAGAGGAAGAAGAGGAAGAGGAGAAGGGGAAAGAGTTAGAGAAAGAGGGGGAGTTAGAGGAGGAAGAAGAGGAAGAGGAAGAGAGGGAGTTAGAGGAAGTGGGGGAGGAGGAGAAAGAGGAAGAGGAGAAGGAGAAAGAGGGAGAGAAAGAGGGAGAGTTAAAGGAAGAAGAAGAGGAAGAGGAGAGGGGGAGTTAGAGGAGGAACAAGAGGAAGAGGGAAGGGGGAGTTAGAGGAAGAGGAAGAGGAAAAGGGAGAGGGGGAGTTAGAGGAAGAGGGAGGAAGAGGAAGAGGGGGAGGAAGAAGAAGTTATATTAGAGGAAGAAGGAGAGTTAGAGATAGAGGAAATGGAGGAGAAAGAGGAAGAGGAAGAGGGGAAGTTCAGGGAAGAGGAATAGTTAGAGAAAGAGGATAAGGAGGAAGAATAGTTAAAGGCAGAGGAAAAGGAGAAAATGGAAGAGAGAGAGGAAGGGGAGGAAACAGAGGAAGAGAAAGACATGAAGTAGAAAGAGAAAAGAAGGGGATGAGAAAGAGGAAAAAGAGGAGAAAGTAGAGGAAGGGAAAAAGAAGAGGAAGAGTACGACGAAGAAGAACGAAAGGAAGAACAAGAAGAAAAGAATCAGGAGGAGAGATGGAGGAAGATGAGAAGAAAGAAAAGAGAGGAAGAGGATGAAGACGAGGCGGAAGGTCATGAAGAAGAGGAACAGGAAGACGATGAAAAAAGAGGAAGAGGAAAAGGAGACGACATACTGGGAAGTGAAAAATGACAAAAAAGAAAAGAAAAACAAAGAAAGAAGAAAAAAAGCACACATACACACACACACACACACACACACACACACACACGCACACACACGCACACACTCACACACACGCACACCGACATATATATAAACCTACATACATATACCAACATATACATACATACTTAAAACACATATAAAGAAATAAAGACAAAATTACATATTTATCCACGGAACATTTGATATGATAATCATTATGATAATGATGATAATAATTATAAAAAGATGGTGATTATGATAATGATACCAAAAACAAGGACGATAGTAGAAAATTATAATAATATTAATGATTATAACAATGATAAAAATGATGATGATAACAATAATAATAATAATATAATAATAATAATACTATCAATGATAATAATAGTAATAATGATAATAATAAAAGTAATGATAATAATAATAATAATAATAATAATAATAATAATAACAATAATAATAATATCAATGATAATAATAATAATAAAATTAATAATAATAATAATAATAATGATAATAATAACAATAATGATAATAACAACAACAACAATAATAATAACAATAATGATAATGATAATTATAATAGAAATAATGATAATAACGATAATGATAACGATAACAACAATAATAATGTTAACAATAACAATGATGGTTATAATAACACCAACAACAGGAACACCAACTATAACAATAATAAAAAAATATATAAATAAACAAACATTAAGCAATACTTCTCCATTTTTCGTTCACTTTCTGCATCAAGCACCGACCTTCATAACTTAATTAAACTATCCAATTACCACAAGATAATTTCTCTGCATTTTTCTGTCAGATCTTCGGAGTAAAAATAATTACATGAACTCCACTGTGGGGTAGGGGATGGGGGATGGGGGGTAGGGGGTGAGATCGGAGGGGAGAGGGGGGGGATGTCGAAAGTTGGTTGAGGGGGGGGGGGGGGGGGGGGTGAAGGGGGCTTTATAATTTTAGGAGGTAACTTGAAATGTATGCACGCACACGCAAACACATACACACACATACAGACACACATACACACAAAGACACACAGATGCATGCAATACACATACAGAGCTAAAAACAAACAGAAATTCCCCTGCCATGAACATCCGATTCCAAAATCAGCTGTTTAATTTGTTGCATTGCCCCCCCCCCCCTCATTCTCTCCCTCTCCCTCTCCCCTCCTCTCCTACTCTCCTCCCTCTCACCACCACCCTCCTCACCTCCTCTCCTCCTCCCCGCTTCCCTCCTCTCTTCCTCCCCTCCACTACATTCTCTCCCTCTCCCCCACCTCCCTTTCCCTCCTTTCCTTTTATTATTTGCTTGCATTGCAGGAGAAAAAGATTGCAATCCGAGAAGATGATCAGATGATGTGTTGCTTTGTACAGAAAGGGAGAAAGTAAATAGTTTTCTGTTGGAGTTTTCCCTGAAATAGTAATTGCATTCATGGATAAGAAATTATTTCTCTCTCTCTCTCTCTTTCAACCTAATATGGCTAATCCCTCTACAAGAGGGCTTGGCATATATATAAAGAACTCCATACCATCCAAAGTGATCGATGACAAACGTGACACGTGCTGAATATCTCGGTGTTAAATTATTTCTTGATGGCAAAACTATCATTTTTGTTAATGTATATAATCCGCATGATAGTGAAGAGGTACCTAAACCTCCTGACAATATGATACATAATGATGCTTTGTTATTTTGTGGAGATTTTAATGTTCACCATATATTAATTTTACTATAGACATTGGTTTGTCTTTGACATGATCAGTGATATAAAAGTTTTTTTTACCTACCAGATAAAACATGTATATATGTTAACCAGTATAATGCAGCCCCTCAGGTATGTAAGATTTGTGCTTGACATCTTACCCTGGCTTTTTGCAGGGCATGTAAACTGTTCTGCAAATAAACTATATCAAATCAAATCAATCTGATCCCAGCATTTGCTTGGACAACAACTTAAACTAGAATAACACTAGAAACTATGTATATTTCCTTCGACTATCAATCGCATATACTTCTAAAAAATATTCAGTAATTCAAACACTACATCTTATATTCTAATATAGATTAAAGGTATTCACATATCATGCATGCAGGTTAATTCTAAAGATTAAATTATTTGGACACACAACTACTTATGCGCCCACTTCAGCGGTGCACGGGTAGCGACGTGTAATGAATCCTGTACAAACAACACAAACAAAACAAATGAACACGAATCGCTAATTGACGAAACCGAAAACAAATAAGTTAACCCATGAGAAAGAAAACGGGGCATAAAAAGAAAACGAGCAAAGGTTAATTTGCATCGATTAGCAAATGGCGGGAAAACTATTTCATTTCCTTCCGTCCCTCACTTACAATGATTAGGATTAGCCGGAAGTTGAAAGAGACGCTGTTGCAATAAGAGAAAGAGAGAGAAAGAGTGAGGGAGGGAGAGAAAGAGAGAGAGAGAGAGAAAGTGTGTGTGGGAGAGAAAGAGAGAGAAAAGGATAGAGAGAGAGAGAGAGAGAGAGAGAGAGAGAGAGAGAGAGAGAGAGAGAGAGAGAGAGAGAGAGAGAGAGAGAGAGAGAGAGAGAGAGAGAGAGAGAGAGAGAGAGAGAGAGAGAGAGAGAGAGAGAGAGAGAGAGAGAGAGAGAGAGAGAGAGAGAGAGAGAGAGATTGAAAGAGAAAGGGAAAGGTGAAGGGAGATGGATAGATAGATAGATAGATAGATAGATAGATAGATAGAGAGAGAGAGCGGGGGGGGGGGGAGGGAGAGGGAGAAAAAAAATCCTTAATGAATATGAAAGGAAAGTAAACATCAGGGAAATTGAAACCTGCTTTTAATTCAAAAGGAAATTACAACTCTTATTCAGTTTTTTAAGGCGATGATTCTCTCATTCTCTTTTGCTCTCTCTCTCTCTCTCTCTCTCTCTCTCTCTCTCTGTCTGTCTGTCTCTCTCTCTCTGTCTCTTTCTCAATCTCTCTTTCTTTCTTTCTTTCTTTCTTTTTTTCCCCCTCCCTCCTTCCCTCTCCCACCCCCCCTCTATCTCCCTCACTCTCCTTCCCTCTCCCTCCCTCCCTCCATCCTTCCCTATCCCTCTATCTCCCTTCCTCTCCCTTCATCTCCCTTCTTCTCCTCTCTCCCTCCCTCCTTCCC
>BOPN01004135.1:52500-55000 GCA_017312705.2 Penaeus japonicus | reverse complement strand
AGTGAGGGAGAGAGGGAGTGATGGAGAGATGAAGTGAGAGATGGAGAGATGAAGTGAGGGAGTAGGGGAGAAGGGAGTGAGGAAGTTGCTGCTGCTGCATCTACAGTGCATCTATAGGTGTGTGCTGTAATTTTTTCTATGCAGTGTCATATCCATATATGCGTGTGTGAGGTGTGTGTGTGTTTGTTTGTGTGTGTGTGTGTGTGTTTGTTTGTGTGTGTGTGTTTGTTTGTGTGTGTGTGTGTTTGTTTGTGTGTGTGTGTGTTTGTTTGTGTGTGTGTTTGTTTGTTTGTGTGTGTTTGTTTATGTGTGTGTGTTGTGTGTGTGTGTGTGTGTGTGAGAGAGAGAGAGAGTGTGTGTATGTGTGTTTGTTTGTGTGTGTGTGTCTGTATGTGAGAGAGAGAGTGTGTGTGTGTGTTTGTTTGTGTGTGTGTGTGTGTGTGTGTGTTTGTTTGTTTATGTGTGTGTGTGTTGGTGTGTGTATGTGCGTATGTGTGTCCTAACGTCATGTAAACATATCCTGCGCATTCTTTCCCGTAGTGGAAGACGACTGTACGACTTAAAATATGCACCGTCCAAGTTCAGAGATCCCAGCATTGCAGAATCTTCCTACCTAAAAGAAAAAAAGCAGAGAAAATGTAAACACAAACACACATACGCTCACACAAACTCACATGCACGTACGCAGAGTATGTACACATGCTTCTTCGACTTCAAGAGGAAATCAAGACGAAGTAACTTCCTACGCAAGCAAGCAGAGTTTTTCGCTCTTGCAAGACATAATGCAGCACTTTATCTGCCTTTATATACTTATCTTGGGGGAGTAGGGAGGGGGGAAGAGTGTGGGAGGGGGGAGGGGGGTGTAAGTGAGATCTTGAAGACGGACTTAAACATAATCATGCTTTATCAGATCCATTTTCTTTTTTTTTCTTTTTTGTGGAAGTTAATCTATAAATTTTCCTATAACCTAAATCTACGGGGGTGCACGCCATATTTCGAAAATTTTCTAGGAAAATTTATATTACTGTTATCCTAAGTGTTATATCACTGTTAACCAATTAAGCGTTATATTATTGTTACCCAACTACGTAAAACATCTCTGCCTTCCAATTAACTGTTATAACACTCTTAGCCTCACCGTTAATACTGTATTTTTTACTACTCCTTACTACGCATCGACAATATAATTTTTTCCCAGTTTCGATTTTCAGATCTGTTCTCCATCACATGTTCATCCATCTCTTAATGTTCGTCGAATTATTAATTTTTGTTCTAAAAAAATCAGAACTAAAGAAATATTTTTTTTCACTTTTAGGAAAGCCGTTCCATTTAAATAGTAGAAAATGACTACACACATAAGCAAACACACACACACATACACACACAATCAAACGCACACACACACACACACACACTCAAACGCGCACACACACACACTCAAACAAACACACACACAATCAAACACACACACACACATACACACATACCCCTCCCGCCCGTCCACACACACATACACGCAAGCACACGCAAACAAACAAACAAACAAAAATGAAATCCAAAACCGCGTGAACAAAATTACATATACACCTGTCCTTGTTTTGTTATTGTTGGTGTTTTTTCCTCTCTCCCCCCCCCCCCCCGCATTCTTTTATTTGCACAGCGCTAAAACGGATTAAACTTTTCCTGCTTTGTGCATTGCAACATGCGGTATTATGCTCTGCAACATGCGAAAGACATCTCTTGTATAGAAGGATTCCCGGATTTAGATCTCGTGTAAGCTCTTCCTACTGTGTGTTCACCTCTGTTCATCTCTGTTCACCTGTGTTCACCGGTTTTCCCCTGTGGTCACTTAAGTCTACTTGTGTTCACCTATGCTCATCTATGTTCACCTGTGTTCACCTGTGTCCACCTGTGTCCCCCTGTGCCCACCTGTGTTCCCCTGTGTCCCCCTGTGTCCACCTGTGTCCCCCTGTGCCCACCTGTGTCCATCTGTGTCCACCTGTGTTCATCTCTGTTCACCTGTGTCCACCTGTGTTCACCTGTGACCATATGTGTTCACCTGTGTCCACCTGTGTCCCCCTGTGTCCACCTGTGTTCACCTGTGTCCACCTGTGTTCACCTGTGTTCCCCTGTGTCCACCTGTGTCCCCCTGTGTCCACCAGTGTCCATCTGTGTCCACCTGTGTCCCCCTGCCCACCTGTGTTCCCCTGTGTCCCCCTGTGCCCACCTGTGTCCCCCTGTGTCCACCTGTGTTCCCCTGTGTCCACCTGTGTTCACCTGTGACCATATGTGTTCACCTGTGTTCACCTGTGTCCCCCTGTGTCCACCTGTGTTCCCCTGTGTCCACCTGTGTCCCCCTGTGTTCACCTGTGTCCACCTGTGACCATATGTGTTCACCTGTGTCCACCTGTGTCCCCCTGTGTCCACCTGTGTTCCCCTGTGTCCACCTGTGTTCACCTGTGCCCACCTGTGTCCACCTGTGTTCACCTGTGTCCACCTG
>BOPN01004135.1:40000-45000 GCA_017312705.2 Penaeus japonicus | reverse complement strand
ATACATACATACATACATATATATATATATATATATATATATATATATATATATATAAATCATACATAAATACACTCATGTGTAATTTTTCAACATAACCTCGCCACAAAAGTCCAAAGGCAAAGTCCACAGCGCATGCCTCAAGAAGTTCATCAAGAAGTGGAGCAATTTCGTTGTCAACAAAGAAAGCGCTAAGAACAAAAACAAAACAAAAAATATATATACAACTCAAATACGGTGCCTGAACTCTTAAGTAATCACCCTGGTAAGAAAGAGCGCAGCCGTATACGACACAAGGGCATCTAACGCGCGGCAGTCAGAGAGAGAGAGAGAGAGAGAGAGAGAGAGAGAGAGAGAGAGAGAGAGAGAGAGAGAGAGAGAGAGAGAGAGAGAGAGAGAGAGAGAGAGAGAGAGAGAGAGAGAGAGAGAGAGAGAGAGAGAGAGAGAGAGAGAGAGAGAGAGAGAGAGAGAGAGAGAGAGAGAGAGAGAGAGAGAGAGGAGGAGGACGTGGGTACTGTCACTTTCCAATGATATCAGAATTCAGCTTTATATATATATACATATCTAGTTACCTTTAAAAGGAAACAGACTGTTGCATTAATATTGCATGCACAGCAGCAGTATTTCATACGATGCAACTCTCCTTGCTGATAAAGGATTCCTTCCTTACTTCACAAAACTATTTCGAACTTTTCAAATATTCGAGCATGAATAATCAAAAAGTATATATTATTATAGGGAAGATAAAAGAAAAATGATACTGGTCTTGTTCTAATGCCTAAAGTAAAACGGATGGGCTTTAGATATTATTAACCGGTGTCTCTTCTTCTCTCTCTCTCTCTTTCTCTCTTCTATCTTCTCTCCTTCTCGCTCTCTCTCTCTCTATTTCTTTTTCTCTATCTCTTTCCCTCTTTCTTTCCCCGACTCTCTTTCTCTTTCTCTTGTTTCTTTCATTCTTTCTCTCTCTCTCTCTCTCTTTCTCTTTCTTTCTCTCTCTCTCTCTCTCTCTCTCTCTCTCTCTCTCTCTCTCTCTCTACCTTTCCCCACTCGTCCACCTCTTCCTCCATTACTCTACCCCTTCCTCACTTTCTCCCTCACTCTACTTTTTCTCTCTCTCTCTTTCTCTTTCATTTTCTCTCTCTCTCTCTCTCTCTCTGTCTCTCTCTCTATCTCTGTCTTTCTCTCCCCCACCCCTCTCTCTCTTTCTCTCTCTCTATTTCTATCTCTATTTCTATCTCTATTTCTATCTCTATCTCTATCTCTCTCTTTCTCTCCCCCCCTTCTCTCTCTCTCTCTCTCTCTCAAGCTAAGCGAGTACTTCCCACATCCCTCCCTCCCTCTTTCACTCCCTTCCCCTCCCCCAACTCCCCCACTCCCCCCCACACACACCCCACTCCCCCTACTCCGCCCCCTATAACACGTCTCAAACTCCCACCTGAGTACACATGTTCGCCGCATTTGTGTACATTAATCCAGGATGTTTGACCAGGTAGGTAGATGCCTCTGTTCGGTGCTGCTCCTTGGGATTGCCTCGTCTTTTGTCAGGGAGGGAGGGGGGGGGATGGGTGGATGGGTGGGAGGGGGGGGAAAGAGGGTAGGAGGGAGGGGGTGAGTGGGTGGGTGGGGAAGTAGGGTGGGGGGGAGGGTGGGTGAGTGGGGGTGGGGTGGGGAGGTGGGAGGGAGGATGGGTGGGAGGGTGGGAGGGTGGGTGAGTGGAGGTGGGTGGTTGGGTGGGAGGGAATGAAAATAGAGTGCAAGTTTGAGGGAGGGAGATTAAAAGGAGAGAAAGTCCGAAGAAAGAAAACGAAGGAGACTAGACGTTGAAATGTAATGTCCTTTCGTTTGCTAGATGGCGCACTGAAAGGAGCAGGGAATCGAGCGATCGGCAGCGAGTGGCGCCAGAGGAAGGAAGAAGGAAGGAAGAAGGGAGGAAGAAGGAAGGAAGAATCACGAGAAACCAGCAGCGTCCTTGGGAAAACTAGGAGGAGGGGGAGGGGGGATTAGGAAGCGGAGGTAGGGGGGCAAGGAGGAGGGGGAGGGGGGCAAGGAGGAGGGGGAGGGGGGGATTAGGAAGAGGAGGTAGGGGGGGCAAGGAGGAGGGGGGAGGAGGGACAAGGAGGAGGGGGGAGGAGGGACAGGGAGGAGGGGGAGGGGGGATTAGGAAGAGGAGGTAGGGGGGCAAGGAGGAGGGGGAGGGGGGCGAAGAGGAGGTAGGGGGGCAAGGAGGAGGGGGAGGGGGAGGGGGAGGGGGGGCAAGGAGGAGGGGGAGGGGGGGCAAGGAGGAGGGGGAGGAGGGACAAGGAAGAGGGAGGGGGTCAAAGGAGGAGGGGGGAGGGGGGACAAGGAGGAGGAGGGAGAGAGGACAAGGAGAAGGAGGGAGGGGGGATTAGGAAGAGGAGGTAGGGGGTCAAAGGAGAAGGGGGAGGGGAGGGCAAGGAGGAGGGGAGGGGAGGACAAAGAAGAGGGGGAGGGGGGAGGGGGGACAAAGAAGAGGGGGAGGGGGGTGGCGAGGAGGAGGTAGGGGGTCAAAGGAGGAGGAGGGGAGGGTCAAGGTGGAGGGAGGGGGGCCAGGAGGGGGGGAGAAGGAGGATGAGGTGAGGGGGGAGGCATGAGAGACCCTCTGATCCTGACGAAAGTTGAACTCGATTGGATCAATCTGACCCAAGTATGGCAGAAGTAGAGAAAGAGAAAGAGAGAGAGAGGGAGAGAGAGAGAGAGAGAGAGAGGGAGAGAGAGAGAGAGAGAGAGAGGAGGGAGAGAGGAGAAAGAGAGAGAGAGAAAGAGACAGACAGAAAGAAATAGAAAGAGAGAGTGAGAGACACAGAAACAGAAAGAGAGAAAGAGAGATAGAAAAAGAGAGAGAGAGAGGGAGGGAGAGAGAGAGACAGAGACAGAAAGAGAAAGAGAAAGAGACATAAAGAAAGAGAGAAAGAAAAAAATACATATATATAGAGAGAAATATATATGCATATATATATACATATATATATTGTTATGATTGAAATAGGACATTAAAGGTCATTTTCTAGGAATAAGAGAAACGAAAAAAGCTCATAACATTTCGTGCACTCATCTCACAGAGACGAGCAACTCCTCATAGGTCATAAGGTTACCTGAGGTCAAACTGCCATCCCCCTCTTCCCATTAAGAAGGAATTAACTTGTTAATGAAGGGTGAGTGAGCGAGTAAAAGACCTTACTTCGGGTAGTGTCTTTAGACCCCAGAGTCACGTAGCCGCTTAATGCAGGATGGAAATGTGCAGCGTATGTGTGGTCGCATTGTACAGTGATGAGCGAAACCCTAGGTCATTGGAGGTTCTAACTAGGGGGCTAGAGTGATGACTGAAACCCTAGGTAGTTGGAGGTTCTAACTAGGGGGCTAGAGTGATGACTGAAGCCTTAGGTCGTTGGAGGTTCTAACTAGGGGGCTAGAGTGATGACTGAAGCCTTAGGTCATTGGAGGTTCTAACTAGGGGGCTAGAGTGATGACTGAAGCCTTAGGTCGTTGGAGGTTCTAACTAGGGGGCTAGAGTGATGATGACTAAAACCTTAGGTAGTTGGAACTTCTAACTAGGGGGCTAGAGTGATGATGACTGAAACCCTAGGAAGTTGGAGGTTCTAACTAGGGGTCTAGAGTGATGATGACTGAAACCCTAGGAAGTTGGAGGTTCTAACTAGGGGGCTAGAGTGATGATGACTGAAACCCTAGGTCGTTGGAGATTATAACTAGGGGGCTAGAGTGATGATGACTGAAACCCTAAGTCGTTGGAGGTTCTAACTTGGGGGCTAGAGTGGTGATGACTGAAGCCTTTGGTAGTCGGAGGTTTTAACTAGGGGGCTAGAATGGTGATGACTGAAACCCTAGGTAGTTGGATGTTCTAACTAGGGGACTAGAGTGGTGATGACTGAACCCTTAAGTAGTTAGAGGTTCTAATTATATGTGTAGGGGGGGGGGCGGTGACCAGTCGTGCAACCAAACACCAGTAAAAAGACTTGCAACAAATGACTCAAACAGCTGAGTTAGCAATTGCCTCTTGCTTCATATTAGACAAAAGCAAAATAATAATAATAATGATGATATTAATAATGATAATGATGAAAATGGTAAGAACAAGAACACAAAGAGGGGAAGAAAAGTAAAAGAAAAGCATGATGAAAAACGGCTGTGAGAAAGAACTTGAGGAAGTGTGTGTGTGTGTGTGTGTGTGAGAGAGAGAGGGGGGGGGGGGGGGGGTAGAGGTTCCTAGGGCTAGATTTTGCAATTAGTCTTTTGGGTTGCCAGTCGTCATATTTTACAGACTTGGTTGCCCAGTAGCCCCTTAGTTTCTCCATCAAAAAGGCCTTTTCTCGTTCCTTCTTCGTCCTCGCTTACCTCCCTCCCTCCCTCCCCTCCCCTCCCCACTCCTCCCATCACCCTACACCCCCTCTTCCCCCCCTCCCCACTCCTCCCATCACCCCTCTCCCTCCCCCTCCCTCACTCTTACGCAACCAGCCTGCGCCCACGTGACCGCACCGCGACATTGATGGAGACAGAGAGAGCGAATGCACGAGTATCATGCACTGGAATAGGCCTAGAGACACAACATTAATTTCTTTACTCTCGTGTGAGTAGAGAGAGAGAGAGAGAGAGAGAGAGAGAGAGAGAGAGAGAGAGAGAGAGAGAGAGAAAGAGAGAGAGAGAGAGAGAGAGAGAGAGAGAGAGAGAGAGAGAGAGAGAGAGAGAGAGAGAGAGAGAGAGAGAGAGAGAGAGAGAGAGAGAGACAGAGACAGAGAGAGAAAGAGAGAAAGAGATAGATAGATAGAGAGAGAGAGAGAGAGACAGACAGATGCTGATAATCATGACAATAATAACATAATAATGATGATACTACTACTACTACTACGTCTACTATCAATAATAACAAGAACAATTATAATAATAATGACGATATTACTAAGAACAACAAAAAAACAACATCAATAATGATAATAACCTAATAACAACAATAATAAATATAAATA
>BOPN01004135.1:35000-37500 GCA_017312705.2 Penaeus japonicus | reverse complement strand
ATAGATAGATAGAGAGAGAGAGAGAGAGAGAGAGAGAAAGAGATAAAAAGAGAGAGCGAGAGAAAGAGATTTCCCTCGCTTCTCTCTCCTTTTCTTCTTCTTCTTCTCCAAGATGATATACGTTCGAGAAAAATCCCCCCCTCCTCCCGCCCCTATCCCTTCCCCTCCCTCTCACGGGAGATTTCATAAGGATTTATGGTCCCTCAACAGCATCTCGCTCTCTCGCTCTCTCTGCCTCGCTCTTTCTCTTGCTCTTTTTGTCGCCCTCTCTGTTTCGCTCTTTCTCTTGCTCTTTCTCTCGCTCTCTCGGTCTCGCTCTTTCTCTTGCTTTCTCTGACTCCCTCTTACTCTTGCTCTCTCTGCTTTACTCTTTCTCTCACTCTCTCTGCCTTGCTCTTTCTCTCGCTCTCTCTGCTTCAGTTTTTTCTCTCTCTCTTTCTGCCTCTGATTCTTCCTCTATCTCCCTTTCTCTCTCCATCTCACGCACCACACCTATTTCTTACCTCTTTCTCCCATTCTTTCCCTCTTTTTCCCTCCCTCTCTCTCTTTCTCTTTTTTTTCTCTTTCTCCTCTCCTTTTCTCCATATTTTTCTTTCTCTCGTAGTCTCCTCTCTCTTTCTCTCTTTCCTCCTTCCTTATCTCTTCCCTTCTCCCTCTCTCTATTTCTCCTTCTCCCCTCTTTCTATTTTTTCTCCTTCTCCGTCCTCCTCTCTCTCTTTCCTCCTACCCTCTATTCTTTCTCCTTCCCTCTCACCCCTTCCCTCCTTTTTCCCCCTACCTCTTTCCCCCGTTCTTTCGTTCTTTCTCTCATCCCCCCCCCTCTTTCTTTCCTTCTCTCTCTCCTTCTCCCCCTGATTATCTCTCCATCGTCCTCTCTCTTCTTCTTCCTAACTCTTGCTCTCTTCCCCCCTGGTTCTCCCTCTCTCTCCTTCATCCTCTCTCTCTTTCTCTTATTCTCTCTTTCTCTGTCTCTTTCCCCCCTTTCTCTCTCCCTCTCCCTTCCTCTCTCTCTCTCTCCTTTTCTCCCCTCTCTTTTTTCCCTTCGTCTCTCTCTTTCTCTCCTTTTCTCCCCCCTCTCTTTCTTCCTTCGTCTCTCTCTTTCTCCCCCCTCTCTTTCTCCCTTCGTCTCTCTCATTCCCTCTTTCTCCCTTCCTCTCTCTCTTTCTCTCATTTACTTCCCCCCTCCCTTTCCTCCTTCCTCTCTCTCTTTCTCTCCTTTTCTCCCATCCCCTTTCTCTTTCCCTCTTTCTCCTATCCTCTCTCTCTTTCTCTCCTTTACTTCCCCCCTCTCTTTCTCCCTTCCTCTCTCTCTTTCTCCCTTCCTCACTCTCTTTCTCCCTTCCTCTCTCTCTCTTTCTCTCCTTTACTTCCCCCCTCCCTTTCTCCCTTCCTCTTCTTTTCACCTCCCTCTCTCTCTTTCGATCCTCCCCCCCCTCTCTTTCTCCCTTCATCTCTCCCTCTGCTTCTCCCTTCCTCTCTCTCCCTCTGCCCCCCCCCCTCTCACGTGCGAGACCCCAGGCAATAGCGCCCCTTCCCTGCGAATGAAAAGCATCTACTACCCATCTAGTGCTTGATGGAAAGTGCTTGATGCGTTTTCTTGCCAAATCTTGCACCGTCTTGCACAATCTTGCACGCCGATACCTTGTTTGCAACAGCTGCTTTTGACGGGACTTGCAATGTATGTTGGCCTGGGCTGACATTTATGCTTGCGAGCTTGCTATGCTTTTAGCTATGTGTTTCCTTCCCATTGTGTTTGTTTCTATTTTTTTTCTGTGTGTGTTAAGCGTATCATAAGCTGTTGAGTAGAACGTGTTTTAGACATGTTATACGGAGTGGTGGTGAAAGTGATGGTGGTGATAGTGGTTTAGACATGTTATACGGAGTGGTGGTGAAAGTGATGGTGGTGATAGTGGTGGTGAAAGTGATGATGGTGGTGGTGATAGTGGTGTTGGCAGTGATGATGGTGGTGGTAGGGATGTTGGAAATAATGATGGTGGTAGTGGTAGTGATGAGGGTGGTGGTGGTAGTGGTAGCAATGATGATGATGGTGATGGTAATGATAATGACGGCAGTGAGGATGATGACAGTAGTGGTGATAGTAGTAGAGGCAATGGTGATGGTTGAAGTAGTGGTTGACTGGGGTGTGGTGTTCATGAGAAAGTTTGATATCAATTCTGGAAAAAAAGGAAATGAAAAATGTCTGTTTTCCTTTCTACTTTCGTCTTCCTCTCTTTTTCTTCTTCTCGTTTTTTTTCACCTTTTCCCTTAAATTCCTTCTCATCTTCTTCCCCTTCCTCCTACTATTCTTCTTCTTCCTCTTCTTCTTATTTTTCTTCTTCTCCTCCTCCTCCTTCTCTCCTTCATCTACTATCTCATTCCTCCCAACTAGTTCTCGCCCTCATGCTCCTCTTCCTCTGAACCTACTCCCTACCCCCTCATCTTCTTCCCTCCCTCTCCCTCCCCAACCTCCCCCTCTCTCTCCTCTCCCTCTCCATCACCC
>BOPN01004135.1:25000-32500 GCA_017312705.2 Penaeus japonicus | reverse complement strand
CCCCTTCCCCCTCTCCCCCCTCACCCATCTCCCCTTTTTCTCTATTTCTCTCCTCTTGCTCTTCCCCTTCTCACATCTTCATTTTTCCTTTCCTCCTCTTCCTCTCCCTTTTCTTCTTCTTTTTTTCCTTCTTCTTCTTCTTCTTCCTATTTCTTTTTTTCTTTTTCTTCTTCCTCCTCCTTTTTTTTTCTTCTTCTTCTTCCTCTTCCTCTTCTTCATTCTCCTTTCTCCCTCCTCCTCCTACCCCATCTTTCTCCCCTTCCATCTTCCCTCCTCCTTCTCCTTCCCCATCCCTCTCCCCCTTTCTCTGTCCTTCTTCCCCCCTTTCTTCCCCCCCCCCCTCTCCCGCCCTCTGTCTCTTCCTCTCCCCCTTCCTCCCTACTCACCCCTTAATCCCTCCCTCCCTCTCCCTCAACCCCTCCTCACCCCTCCCTCACCCCCTTCCTCACTCCTCCCTCCTCCTCCTCCCCCTTCCTCCCTCCCTCCCTCACCCCCTCTTCCTCCCTCCCTCCTCCCCTTTCCTCCCTCCCTCCTCCCCCCCTCTTCCTCCCTCCCCCCCTCCTCCTCCTCCTCCTCCTCCTCCTCCTCCTCCTCCTCCTCCTCCTCCTCCTCCTCCTTCCATCCTATGCAGTGAGCTTCCCCGTTCAATATTCCTATAGGAACTTTGCGTCTCGCGGCGTCAGAAACCCGTGGAAGCCGAGAACAAAGGCGTGAGGGGATGGTGATGATGGTGGTGGTGGTGATGATGAGGGTGGTGGTGAGAGTGGTGGTGGTGAGGGTGGTGGTGGTGAGGGTGGTGGTGGTGGTAGGGGTGAGGGGGGTGTTTGTGTTGTGGTGGTGGGGGGGTGATGGTGAGGGTTGTGGTGGTGGGGGTGGGGATGGTGGTTGTGTTGTGGTGGTGAGGGGAGGGGGTGATGGTGAGGGTTGTGGTGGTTGGGATGCTGATGGTGAGGGGGGTGGTGATGGTGGTGGGGGTTGTGGTGGCGATGGTGAGGGTTGTGGTGGTGGTGGTTGGGGTGTGGTTGTGGTGGTGATGGTGATGGTAAGGGTTGTGGTAGTGATGGTGGGGTGGTTGAAGATGGTGCGGGTGGTGATGATGATGAAGGTGATGGTTATGGTGAAGATGGTGTTGGTAATTACGGTGACACTGATGATGGTGGTGATGGTGCGATTCTCCTTATTGAAACTACTCTTGTTTGTATATTTAATGTATTTATGGTTAGATTTATTTCTTCGTTTGAGTTAATCTATTACGTTATCCGATTTTGCCATTAATTTTATTACGAAAACAATTTCAATCACACTTTCGTATTTACATTCATTAGTTTTCATTTTTCATTCATTTCCTTATACGTTCGTAATTTTTCATTTTCACTCACATTTTCTTCCTTACATCCGTAATTATTTTTTATTTTCATTCATTTCTTTATACATTCGTACTTTTTCATTTTCTCTCACACTTCCTTCCTTCCATCCGTAATTATATTTCATTTTCACTCATTATTTTTTAACCTCCGTTACCTTGAACTATATAATTAAAAACCTTAACAAAAGTGGCATAAGAACACTAATAGAGAGAGAGATCTATTTTAAACTTCGGCTTCTATTCTGGGGCGTGTGAGCGCGTGCTTGCTTGCGTGCTTGCGTGTGTGCGTGCCTGCCTGCCTGACTGCCTGCCTTGGACGGAAGCCATGAGGTCACCTCGTGTGTTTACTCTGCATGACTTTCTGTGCATGACTTCACTCTCCACGCTGGTAGGGGGTCTGGATTATTTTTTCTGGATTTTTTTTTGTCACCGTTTCTCTCTTTCTATTTCTATTTCTATTTCTATTTTTCATTCTCTTTCTCTCTCTCGGTCTCTCTCTCTCTCTCTCTCTCTCTCTATCTATCTCTCCCTCACCCTCACCCTTACCCTTACCCTCACCCTCATCCTCATCCTCTCCCTCTCTATCTCCCTTACCCTCACCCTCACCCTCTTCCTCTCCCTCTCCCTCTCCCTCTCTATCTCCCTCTCCCTCTCCCTCTCTCCTCCAAAACCACCTGTTTGCCAACTCACCACCTGCCCTCCGCCGAAACCATCTGTCTCTTACATAGGCGGACACTCACCTAGCACCTTCACTGCCGTTTCTCACGTCTTGGCAACCTGTCACCTTGCTATTTCATGCCCCCCCCCCCCTCGCTTGTGACTACCCCTCCCTTATCTTCCTCTCTTCCCTCCCCCCACGCTTCTTTCTTTCTCTCTTCGCCCATTTCTTTTTATTCCCTTTTCACTCTTCCCACCTTCTTTTCCCCCTCTTGTACTCTCTTATCCGTCCTCTTTCTCTTCCTCCCTCCATCTCTTCATCTCCTCTTCTATACTCTTCCCTTTCCCCTCTCTTTTTTCCTCCTTCCTTTCCTCTACTCTTTTCATCCCTTCCCTCTTCCGCCCTTCTCCCCTCCCTCCCTTTTCCTCCCCTCGCCCTCTCACTCTTCCCTTTCCTTCCTCTTTCTCACCTCCTCCTCCTCCTCCCTCTTCCCTCCTCACCTCCTCCCCTTTCCCCGCATTCTCTCTTCCTTCTTCTTCTTCTTCTTCCTCCTCCTCCTCCCCTTTCCCTTCCCTCTTTCCTCCCCTCCCTATCTTTTCTATCCCCTCCCTCTTCCTCCCATTTCACCTTCACACTTCCATTTTCCCTTCTCTCTGTCATCCCTCCCCTTCCACCCCTTCTCTTCCTCCTTCCTTCCACCTCCCCCCTCTTCCCCATAACCAGCTGTCAGCCACCTGTTCGTCATGCAGTGCCTTTGAAACCATCTGTTTATTCTTCTCTCTTTATGTTTGATCTTTATTTATCTTTTTTTCCTCCTCATCCGTCCATATCTATTTATATATATATTTATTTTTTTTTTTTGGCTACTATATATATTCTAGTCTTATTTATATCTATAGTTTTATCTTTTACTATATATTTTCTGATGTATCTGAGATTATGTCTATTATATTATATCATATTGTTATATCATATATCATATCATATCATATCATATTATATTATATCATATCATTATATACTACATTATTATATTTCATATTATATTGCTTCTTGTATTATATCATATCTGTTATATCTATTATATCTATTGTATCTGAGATTACATCTATTTATATCTTATCTATCTCCTCTATGTCAATCTTTTATCAATTCCGTCTGTGTGCATCTGTTATCGTCAATACCATCGTTATTTTCCTTTCATCAATTTTATCATCTGTTTATTAGCCTTATCGATGATTATCTTTCATCTTATGTTCATCTACATTCTGCTCTTTCCCTTTCTTTACCTTTAAAAACGTCTTTTCTTACTTACTAAACATTGCTAAAAAGTTTTTCTCATTCCTTCTTATTTTCTTGTTTTTTGTTTTTCCTTTTATTTATCTATTTATTTATTTATTTATTTAATTATTTATTTATTTTATTTATTATTTATTTTTGTTTTGTTTTGTTTCCGAACTTCAATATCCAAGACGCGAGGGAGAAGCTGTATCGATATTTCGTGCGAAGGAGGGAGGGAGAGAGGGAGGGAGGGAGGGGGAGGGTATGGGGAGGGAGGGGAGGAAGGAGGGATGTAGGGAGGGAGAGAATGGAGGGGGGAGGGAGGGGAGGAGGGAGGGAGAGAGGGAAAGAGGAGGGATGGTAGGAAGGGAGGGATGGGAGGGAGGGATAGTAGGAAGGAAAGGGAGGGGGGGAGGGTATGGGGAGGTAGGGAAGGGAGGAGGGATGGTATGAAGGGAGGGGAGGGGAGGGAGGGGGGAGGAGAGGGGAGGGGAAGGGAGGAGGGAGGGGAGGAGGGAGGGAGGAAGGGAGGGGCAGGGTATGGGGAGGGAGGGAAGGGATGAGGGGAGGAAGGAGGGATGGTGAGAGGGAGGGGAAGAAGGGAGGGATGGTAGGAAGGAAGGGAGGGAGGGAGGGAGGGATGGGAGAGAGGGAAAGAGAAGGGATGGGAGGGAGGGATAGTAGGAAGGAAAGGGATGGGAAGGGAGGGGGGGAGGGTATGGGGAGGTAGGGAAGGGAGGAGGGATGGTATGAAAGGAGGGGAGGGGATGGGAGGGAGGGGGGAGGGGAGGGGAAGGGAGGAGGGAGGGATGGAGAGAGGGAGGGGAAGAAGGGAAGGAAGGGAGGGAGGGAGGGAGGGAAGGAAGTAAGTAAGGGAACGGAATAAGAGAAGGAGAGAGGGAAGAAATAAATAGAAGGGAAAAAAAGAAAGGAAGAAAGGAAAGATGGAAAGAAATGAAATAGAACAAAAATAAAATAAAAGAAGGAA
Source organism: Penaeus japonicus (assembly GCA_017312705.2). Classification (NCBI taxonomy): domain Eukaryota; kingdom Metazoa; phylum Arthropoda; class Malacostraca; order Decapoda; family Penaeidae; genus Penaeus; species Penaeus japonicus. The sequence goes on along the minus strand of BOPN01004135.1, from coordinate 28,207 downwards.
AATAAACATTAAAAAATACACAAAGGCTTCCTCTATTCCCACACTCCCGCGCCATCATCAGCCGCCCCCCCCCCCCCCCCATTCCCCCCTTCCCCTCTCCCCCCACCTTAGAAGGAGAGATGACGAAGAAAAGAAGAAGAAGAAGCAAAGGAGAAGAAGATGACAAAAGAACATCGCCAAACCCTCGTCCTTTGTTCCTAAAGAGAGTCACGTCGCGGTATGATAACACCATCGAAGTCTCTCTCTCTCTCTCTCTCTCTCTTTCTCTTTCTTTCTCTCTGTCTGTCTCTTTCTCTCTCTCTTTTTCTCTCTCTCTCTCTCTCTGTCTCTCTCTCTCTCCTTCTCTCTCTCTCTCTCTCCTTCTCTCCCTCTCTCTCTCTGTCTGTCTCTTTCTCTTTCTTTCTCTCTCTCTCACTCTGTCTGTCTGTCTGTTTCTTTCTCTCTCTCTCTTTCTTTCTCTCTCTCTCTTTCTTTCTCTCTCTCTCTCTCTTTCTCTCTCTCTCTCTCTCTCTTTGTCTCTGTCTCTCTCTCTCTCTCTCTCTCTCTCTCTCTGTCTCTCTCTCTCCCTCTCAGGCCGTCGAAGGAGACACCCCCGTGGCATATATAGTGTGGGGATCCGTGCCTTTGATTTTATTTGATTTATTTCTCTTTTATTCTTTTTTTGTTTGGGGGGGAGGGCCGGAGGGACGTGGAGGAGGGGGGACTAGGAGGAGGGGTGGCGGGGCAGGGGAGAGGAGTGGGAGGGGAAGGGAAAGTTCTTTCTGTGTCTTTTGTTTTTGTTTTTGTTTTTGTTTTCCTTGAAGGTATTTTTTTTATGTTTTTTTCCTTTTTTTTCAATTTATTTTCTTCTGTTTCTTCTCTTCCTCTCTCTCTCTCTTTCTCTTATCTGTTTTTTTAATCGTTCGTATTCTAGCTTTCTACACTTTGTGAAAAGCGAGAAGTACGTTATTGCTTGAAAGTTTTACAAAATAGAATGTATCAAATTATGTTTTATTTTTTAAATTTTGAGTCTTCGATTTCATTTTTTGCTTTCCTTAACAAATCTGTTTGTATTAAACATATTCTTTCACTTCCCTTCCTTATCATTATTATCATTATCATCATCATCATCTCTGTTGTTATTATTAGTATCAGTACTATTATTATTATTATCGTTTGATTAATATTATTATTATCATTATCAATGATATTACTATTATAATTATCATTACTATCATCACCATCTTCATTATCATTACTATCCGTTTACCTCATTTATCGGATAAATAAAAGGAAAATCAAAACGGCAACACAGTCTTTAACGGCCTTTTCATTCTCTCTCTCTCTCTCTCTCGCTTTCTCTCACTCTCTCAATAAACAGGTATGTTAAATGCATTTGCTGTTTTATTTTTTATTTTATTTTATGTAACACATACTATTTAATTCATATTATTATTCCTACCTATGTATTTTCATTCGTAGTTCCATTTTATTTCCTTCTTTTTCTATTTCTTCCACCTTTTATTATTATCATTTCTATTATTATTATTATCATTATTATTATCATCATTGTTATTATTATTATTATCATAAACATCCTCATCATCCCTATCATCTTTATTGCATTCATTATTCCTCTTCTTCATCCTCCTTCTCCTCCTCTTCTGCTTCTCTTTCTTCTATTTCTTCTTTTTCTATTTTTCCACCCCCTTCTTCTTCCTCTTCCCCTCCACTTCCTCCACCTAACCATCTTCTTGTTTTGTTTAAGCCACACCATATCAATTACAATTCCTAGAAAAAAATAATAAATAACAAATTAAAAAAGTACTGCCTCATTCTTTTCCTCCGTGTGTTCAATCTATGCAACTTGGTCCCCCTGCAATAGCACAGCGGATTCCGGCTCAAGTACATCAGCCAGCGGAGACTAAGTGGTCATTCTGGTGCCCTTCACTTAAGGCGAATTGCCCCGTAGAGTTCAACCGTAAGTAAAGTGTCTTCTGATGTTTGGCTCGAGCAAAAGGTTTTAGGCAAATGGATTCATAAACCGGGAAGTTTTGGCTCCGTAAAGTTCTGCGAAGGCTGAAGTTCGGTGAGAGAGGGAGGGAGAGGGAGGGGAGGAGAGGGGAAGGGAGAGGGAGGATGGAGGGATGAGGGGAGGGATGGGAGAAGGAAGGGAGGAGGGGAAGGAGAGGGGAGGGGAGGAGAGGAAGGAGGGGGGAAGGGAGGGAGGGAGGAGAGGGAGGAGGGAGGGAGGGGGAAAGGGAGGAGGGAGGAGGTAGGGAGGGATGGGAAAGGAAGGAGGGAAGGTGAAAGAGAGATATATTAACAGTGAGAAAGAGAGAGACACAGACAGACAGAAAGAGACAAAGACAGCGAGAAAGAGAGAAAGACAGAGAGACAGAGAAACAGAATCAGAAAAAGAAAGAGAAATTCCAACACGCATAGACGCCATATCAACAACGAAATTAACCCACAACTATAAAGTAAATCCTGCAACTTTGCGAGTGTATCTGTCTTACTTCTTCCTTCAATAATTACAAAGCCCTTTTTCCACACTCCTCTTGGAAAGTGGGCGTGGGTGAGAGTAATTTCTTGGCGCATTTTGTCTAAAGGAGATTCAGACACGCGTGAAAGGAGGAAGGAAAGGGAGAAATTCTTGACTCGGTTCATAATTGATTGAGTGTGTTAATTTGCTTCTCCGTTCACTTGCTTTATTTTAATAATGGAAATGATTGTTGGTTTGCGCTTGACTGACTCTTGAATGAATCTTCCCTCTGTCAACTCATTCACTGGTTACTGGAACTTTCCTCGTTATCTCTGATTCACTCTTGATTCAAACTTCCCCTCAGACAAACTTGACTCACTCTTGACTCAAATTTCCTTCACTCACCTGACTCAACCTTCCCTCACCTTTGACTCAATCTTGACTCACTTTTGACTCAAACTTCCTTCACTGAAACAAATCACCCTTTACTCAAACTTTCCTCATTCAACTGACTCAACCGTGACTCACTCTAGAATCAAACTTCCCCCCACCCCCACCCCCACACTTAAATGACTCATTCTAGACTTACTCACTCACCTCCTCCTCCACTTCCCTTTTGCTAAATAGGTACCAACATATCCTTTGTCCAGACGAGGTTCATGCTAAAGACATACAATCACCTTCATGCCAAACACACATACAATCACCAGCTTTATCAGCAGTAAATATGGTGATAGCAACAA
>BOPN01004135.1:20000-22500 GCA_017312705.2 Penaeus japonicus | reverse complement strand
TCCCTCTCTCTCTCTCTCTCTCTCTCTCTTTCTCTCTCTCTCTCTCTCTCTCTCTCTCTCTCTCTCTCTCTCTCTCTCTCTCTCTCTCTCTCTCTCTCATCCCCCTATGACTCTCCTCCTCCCTCCTACCTCTCCCCCCCCCAAAAAAAAAAAAAAAAAAAAATCCTTATCTACGCCATATACCAAAGTTCCAAATCGCCCCTGTTCTAACGCTGATGTTGCAAATGGATGCAATATCGCTCCTCTGCTCCTCCCTCCTTTTTTCAGTAGACAGCAAGACGAGTTTTGAAATCGTTGTCTTTCAGGCATGGGGGTAGGTGGGTGAGGGGGTGAGGGAAGGGGGCGGGGAGGGAAATCATGAATATAAAAGCGTGGTGAGTGAGACTTACAATTTCTCTCTTCTTTCCATTCCTGTCTTTCCTCTTCTCTTACTCCCCCCTTCCCCCATCCTCCTCCTTTCTCACCCTCCCCCCTTCCCCCAACCCTCCCCCGTCCTCTCTCTTTCCTCCTGCTATCAACAGACTCCTCCCCCCTTTCCCCCTTCCCTCTTCGTCTTACCTTCTTCCTCCTCCCACCTCTCTCCTCCTCCCCCTCCCCCTTCTCCTCTCACATTGCCTCGTTCCTACTCCCTCCTCTCACCTTCCTCCTCCTCCTTCCCCCCCTCTCCCCCTCCTCCTCCCATATTCCCCAATGCCCTTCCTTCCTCCTCCTCCTCCTCCCCCTTCTCATTCCCCTCCAACAGAAAGAAAAAAAAACAGATAATAATTACAATAATTACAATAATATCAATGATAATAACAATGACGATAAAGATAATGAAAATCATGATAATGATAATTGTGATAATACTGATAATGACGAAAAACAATGATGATATTGATAATAATCATAATACCAATAAAGATATAGATAATAACAATATCAACAATAAAATAGATAATCACACTTCATATAAATAAAACGAATGATGAATACAAACACCTCAAAATCAGATGAAAAAAAAAAACAAAAAATCTAATAGATTCCTTCCGCTCCACCCCCCCCCCCCTTTAAAAAGAAGAAAGCGCAATCTGGCTTCACATTCGTTAATTGCCTACGCTAATTAGTCTCTGCTCTCCACCAATTAAGCCACAATTTTCGAAATATTTCCGCATTAGCAGTCAAGTTTCGTTAAAGAAATAAAGTGCACAAGAAACAAAAAAACAAAAACATGGCAAGTAAATCTATCTGTGACGCCAGAAGGTCTCGTACTTTAAATAAACAAACAAAACATTGCAAATAAAAACAATGTAGATAAGCAAGGAAACAAATAAAATGACCAATAAATGCAAAAAAAATAAAAATCATTTCGCAATTTAGCAAATAAATAGATACGAGCAAATAAAAACACACAAATTGATTAAATACTAATCTAGAAAAAACGACAAATGTCCTAACCTAAAAATGCCAAACATAAACAGAAACAACAACAAAAACAAGTAAAAAGGAATTAAAGAGAGAGAAAGAATTATCAATATTTTCCTTTTCGTTTCCAATTTCCTCCTTTTCCCCTTTCTTCCCTCTTCTTCATCTCCTTCTTCCTTCCGTCCCTCTCTTCGTCCTCTTCGTCTCGCTATGTGTCTTCAGCAGTGATTTTCTTTTTCCTTTCTTTTAATCTTCCTTCTTCTCGTTATCCTTCCCTTTGGATATCCTCTCCCTCTTTCTCTCATTACATTTCCCTCTTTCTCCCATTCATTCTCCTCTCCTTCTCCTATTCCATTTCCCTCTCACTTCCTTTCATTCTCCCCTCCCTCTCTTATTCCATTCCCTTTCTCAATCTCTCATTTTCTTCCTCACCTTCTTCTTCCTCTCATTCCATCTCGCTAGATCTCGCTACGCGTCTTCTGCATTCGTTTCCTCCTCCTATCCACTCCCCCCCCCTCTCTCTCCTTCTCTCTCTCTCTCTCTCTCTCTCTCTCTCTCTCTCTCTCTCTCTCACTCTCTCTCTCTCTCTTTCTCTCTCTTCTTCTCTCTCTCCTTCTCTCTCTCCCTCTCCCTTCCCCTTCCCCTTCCCCTCTTCCTCTCCATCTCCTATCTATTCTCCTTCTCCCTCTCCATCTCCATATCCTATCTCTTCCCCTTCTCTACCTCCCCATCCTTCCCATCCATTTCCTCTCCTTCTTACTACTACTACTACTCCTTCTATTCCTCCTCCTCCTCCTCCTCCTCCTCCTCCTCCTCCTCCTCCTCCTCCTCCTCCTCCTCCTCCTCCTCCTCCTCCTCCTCCTCCTCCTCCTCCTCCTCCTCCTCCTCCTCCTCCTCCTCCTACTCCTCTTCCTCCTCCCTCTACCTCCTACTCCTCCTCCTCCTCCTCCTCCTCTCCCTCTCACACCTTCCCTCTCCATCTTACTCCGTCTTACCGGGTCTCGTTCCATGTCTTCTGCATTAATTTTCCTCCTCCTCCTCCCTCCCTCTCCCCTCTCCTATCCTATTTCCCTCCCTATCCCCTGTCCCCCTTCCC
>BOPN01004135.1:10000-15000 GCA_017312705.2 Penaeus japonicus | reverse complement strand
ATATATATATATATATACATATACATATATATATACATATACATATACATATACATATACATATACACACATACATATACATATACATATACATATGAATAAATAAATGAATAGATAAATATATATTTACATATATATATGTATATATATATATATATATATATATATATATATATATATATATATATATATATACAAATAGATAGATAGAGAGAGAGACAGAGAGAAAGAAGGAAAGAAAAAAAAGTAAGAAAGAGAGATAAGTAACTAGAGAGTTAGAAACCATGCGAATAATTCCCCAGTAGAAGCACTCATAAGATTTAACTAGCAGACAAACTCTCAACAAAGTGTCTCCTCCTTCTCCTCCTTCTCCTCCTCCTCCTCCTTCATCATCCTTCATCCTTGCCTCCTCCCTCCTCCCCATTCCCCTTCCCCCTCCCCCCTACCCCTCCTCCTTCCCCTCCCACTCCCTCACCTCCACGTATTCTTCTTTTTCCATTCATTTTATTCTTTCTTTCTCTCCTTTCCCCCTTCTATCTTCCCCTTTCGTCTTCTTTCACCATCCTTCCCCTTACCACATCCTCCCCTCCATCACCCCCTCCCTCCCCCTCTCCCCCTCTCCCCCATTCCCTCTTGACAAGACGTCAGGTATGGCAGGCAATTAAGCACACACTGCCTTAACGAACCCCTCACCCAGCCCCCCCCCCCCTCTCACTCCCTCCCTGCTTCCCTCTATCCCTCTCTTTCTCTCTTTCTCTCTCTTTCTATTTCACTCTCTCTCTCTCTTTCTTTCTTTCTTTCTTTCTTTCTTTTCTCTCTCTCTCTCTCTCTCTCTCTCTCTCTCTCTCTCTCTCTCTCACTCTCTCTCTCTCTCTGTATCTCTCTATCTCTCTCTCTTTGTCTCTCTCTCCCACCCTCCCATCCCATCCCACCCACCAATCCCTCCCCCTCCCCTCTCCCCCACCCCCTAGCCCCTTCCTGAGCCCACCCTACCCCCTCATAACTCCGCACTTCCCTCATAACTCATCCTCAGCCAAATTTGCATGAGTTTTAAACACTGTCGATAATGTTTAGGTGTCGAAGGAAGGCAGGCGTTCTGTGGCTTGGGCTAACTTGGGCTGGGTTTATTATGGGGAGAGGGGAGGGGGAGGGGGGAGGGGGCTTTGTACTACTAATAGGTCTGTATATTGTGTGTCTGTGGGTGGGTGTGGGGGAGGGGGGGGGTAAGTACGTGTTTACACAGAGGTACTCGTGTGTGTGTGTGTGTGTACATGTATGTTGTATGTATACTCTGACATACATAGAATATGTTGATATAATATATAATATCTAGATAATATAATATATAGTATGTAGATAATATCATATATAATATGTAGATATAGATTTAGATAATATGATATATAATATGTACATATAATATGTTGTATGTATACTCTGACATATGAACGTTTATAATCTCAAACCCGTAGGTACATGAAAGCTACTTACCTGTAGACACAAAGCCTTATTATCTTCCCTACTTTCCTCTTTCCTGTCTCCTTCTCTTTCTTCTTTCTCCTCTTTCCTTTCTTCTCTTCCTCCTCTTTCCTATTCTTTCTTCCTCCTCCTTCCTCTTCCCTTTTCCTCCTTTTCTCCTTTCACTAACACTTCACTCTCTTTATCCCTTTCATCACCTCCTCTTTCCCTCCCCTCTTCCTCTTCCCTTTCCCTTACCGCCCCCCCCCCACTTTTTCCCTCTCCCTCTCCCTCAACCCTCACCCCTCTCCCTCATCACCCCCCTCTTCCCTCTCCCTCATCACCCCCCTCTTCCCTCTCCCTCATCACCCCCCTCTTTCCTCTCCCTCATCACCCCCCTCTTTCCTCTCCCTCATCACCCCCCTCTTTCCTCTCCCTCATCACCCCCCTCTTTCCTCTCCCTCATCACCCCCCTCTTTCCTCTCCCTCATCACCCCCCTCTTTCCTCTCCCTCATCACCCCCCTCTTTCCTCTCCCTCATCACCCCCCTCTTTCCTCTCCCTCATCACCCCCCTCTTTCCTCTCCCTCATCACCCCCCTCTTTCCTCTCCCTCATCACCCCCCTCTTTCCTCTCCCTCATCACCCCCCTCTTTCCTCTCCCTCATCACCCCCCTCTTTCCTCTCCCTCATCACCCCCCTCTTTCCTCTCCCTCATCACCCCCCTCTTTCCTCTCCCTCATCACCCCCCTCTTTCCTCTCCCTCATCACCCCCCTCTTTCCTCTCCCTCATCACCCCCCTCTTTCCTCTCCCTCATCACCCCCCTCTTTCCTCTCCCTCATCACCCCCCTCTTTCCTCTCCCTCATCACCCCCCTCTTTCCTCTCCCTCATCACCCCCCTCTTTCCTCTCCCTCATCACCCCCCTCTTTCCTCTCCCTCATCACCCCCCTCTTTCCTCTCCCTCATCACCCCCCTCTTTCCTCTCCCTCATCACCCCCCTCTTTCCTCTCCCTCATCACCCCCCTCTTTCCTCTCCCTCATCACCCCCCTCTTTCCTCTCCCTCATCACCCCCCTCTTTCCTCTCCCTCATCACCCCCCTCTTTCCTCTCCCTCATCACCCCCCTCTTTCCTCTCCCTCATCACCCCCCTCTTTCCTCTCCCTCATCACCCCCCTCTTTCCTCTCCCTCATCACCCCCCTCTTTCCTCTCCCTCATCACCCCCCTCTTTCCTCTCCCTCATCACCCCCCTCTTTCCTCTCCCTCATCACCCCCCTCTTTCCTCTCCCTCATCACCCCCCTCTTCCCTCTCCCTCATCATCACCCCCTTCTCTCCTCTCCCTCTTCCCTCTTCCTCACTCCCGCCCATCTCCCCCCCTCAACCCCTCATCCCCTCACCCCTCATCCCTCCCCCCCTCACCCTCATTCCCCCCCTCAGAAGCGGCGCGTCTGGACCGAGACTTGCGAGGCAGAAAGAAACCAACCTCTGGCTCTTACGTCTCACCCGAAGGACACTTTGCTCAGCTGCTTCAGCCTCGCTCTCCCTCTCTCTCTCTCTCTCTCTCTCTCCCTCTCCATCTCCCTATCCCTCACTCCCTCTTTCCTTCTCCCTATCCCTCCCCCTCTCCCTCTCCCTCTTTCCTTTTCCCTCTCCCTCTCCCTCTATCCCTCTCCCTCTTTCCTTTTCCCTCTCCCTCTAACCCTCTAACCCTCCCTCTTCCTCTCCCTCTCCCTATTCCTCTAAACCTCCCTTCTCCCTCTCCCCCTCTTCCTCTCTCCCTCTCCCTCTCCCTCCCTCTCTCTTCCTCTCCCATGCAGACGAGAGTGGTTAGGAACAAAAAAGCTTGAGTCAGAGCCCGTAAACCAAGTCATTACCTTGCCGAATTCATGCAAAAGTTACACTTCCTTCAAGCGTCTCTCTTCTTTCCTTTTTCCATTCTGCCTTCCCCCCCCCCCACTATGCTACCCCCTCCTACTCTTCTACCTCCTTTATTCTCTCCTTCCCTCCCTCCCTCCCCTCCTTCATTCCCTCCACTCTGACTCACCCTATGTATGAGATGATGTTTTTGTTTTGTTTTTTGTTGTTTTTTTCCTTCTCGCTCTTTCTCTCTCTCTCTCTCTTTCTTTCTCTCTCTCTCTTCTCGTCTTTCCCCTCTTTTTCAGATCCTTTGTCTCTCCCTCTCGCTATCCTTCTTCTTTCTTTCTCTCGTTCTCACCTTCGTTAACATCTTTATGTTTTGTGTCTTTCTTCTTCTCTTTCGCTCTATCTATTTATTTGTTTATTCTCTTATCATCTTTTCCCATCCTTCCTATTTTCTCCTTTCCCTCTTTCCTTCTCCCACTCTTTCCACTCTCTACTTCTCTGTCTTCTCCTCTTCTTCCTTCTTCTCTTTTTTTTCTTCCTTTTTATCGTCTTCCTCTATCACCCCCTCGTCCTTCTCCATCTCTTCTTTGTCTTCTCCTCTTCTTCCTTTCCTTCCTCATTTTCTCCCTCTTCTTCTCTTATTTCTTTCGCTTTCACCCCCCCCCCCTCCCTCTCTCTCTCTCTCTCTCTCTCTCTCGCTCTCTTGCTATTTTTTCTTGTTTTGAATTTCTTTATACTTCAATACAATTTTTTAAATCTTTACCCTTTTTTCCGTTTTTAATCCTTCACACTATTTTCCTTTCTTTTTTTTCTTATCTCTGCTGTGCCTCCCACCCCTTCTTCTTCGCCGTCATCTTTCTCTCCCTTATATTTATCTTTCTCTCGTGTATTTTCCACTCTTTTTATCGATTTCTCTTCCTATCTCCTCTTTCTCTATTTCCTCCTCTTCGTCTTCTTCCTTCCTCTTCTCTCCCTTCTTCCCTCTCCCTCTCTCCTCTCTATGTCTTTTTATTTCCTTCTCTGTATTTATTTATTTTCATTTTTCTTTTTTTGTTCTCTCTTCCTTCCTTCAGATAGAATCACAATAGACTGACGAAGAGAAAACGGAGGATGAATAACATATTAAAAAAAAAAAAAAAATAGCATCTGCTAACAACAACTGCAAACAACTGCAATCAACAACTGACAACAAATACCACCAACAGCAACTACAAACAACTGCCAACAATAATTACAAACAACTACTAACAACAACTACAAACAACAACCATTACAAACAACAGCAACAGCCAACAAAACAACCAAATAAAAAAATCGAGGAACGACGTGTGACCACAACCACAACAACAAAAATTACCAATAAAACGAAAACAGAGCATCGCTTGCCAACAACAACAATTAAAATAAAAAATATTCAAAAGAATAAATATATAACGCAACAAGACCATAATTTCGCTCTTACCCTTGCAACGTGTGCATCAACATCGTCTAGCTTGTTATGCAGATACAAGATGCACAGCAACCACCGCATACGAAAATAGATCACAAGTAAAAAACAATATTGCCACAAAGCAGGTAAAGAACATGATTTTAATGCATGGAAATTGAGCTTTGAAAAAATGTTTATGTGATATTAGGAGAAGAATATTAATGATTCGCAGTAAGATAAGTCAGTTTTAT
>BOPN01004135.1:5000-7500 GCA_017312705.2 Penaeus japonicus | reverse complement strand
AGAAAATAACAATGGTAACAACAACAATTATAATGATAATAATAATGACAATAAAAATGGCATAAAATGTCCCATCATTAGACAACATTCATATTGCTTCACTTTCCCCTATCAAATTACAGGTCTGTTTTCACGTCTAATGAATGAGAGAGGGGGAGGGAGGGAAGGAGGGAGGGAGAGAGATAGATAGATAGATAGATAGATAGAGAGAGAGAAAGGGAAAGTGGGAGAGGGAGGGAAGGAGAGGGGAAGGGGGGGAGGGAGAGAGAAAGAGAGAAAGAGGAAGAGAACTGGGGAGGGAGGGAGGGAGAGGGAGAGGGAGAGGGAGAGGGAGAGAGAGAGAGAGAGAGAGAGAGAGAGAGAGAGAGAGAGAGAGAGAGAGAGAGAGAGAGAGAAGCAGAAGGAGAAGGAGAAGAAAAAAAAGGAGACGAATTAGAACAAGAAGAAGAGGAAGAAGAAGGAGAAGGAGAGAGGATAAGCATTAAGTTACACCAAATACGCCAAAAAAAGTAATTCACTGTCTTATTTCCAAAATACAAAGATACTTGTCATACTAATAGCAAGCTGCCATACAAGACCAAAACACACATGCATTTCAAAAGCACATTGCATGAACAGGTCGAGACATATAAATATTGAAATAAACTATCAAAAATAAAAAAAATAAAAAATGCCTTACATTCTCAAGTAAAGGCGCTGTCACACTAGGCTGTTTTCCGTCGTTTATTTTCGTCAATTTTCAAAAATTGTCAATTTTTTTTTAGGCTTAGTAATGCGATACTCGCATCGCATTTGTAAACAATGGCGCCGAACAAGCGCGATAGTGCGCGGTTATGCTAGACTTTAGCAGTTTTAGCAGATGCTGAGCGTAAAAAGAAAAAGCAATAAAATATTCTAATTCAAGTATTCTTCTGAAGGGCCCGTGTCCATCCACAGTCCATTGTGTTTCAAAACTGGAGGAAAAATTGCGTGCTCTGCGGCTGACGGATGTAAACAATAAAGTCGAGCACTTAAAACAAATTTTATCAATAGAAATAAAATTTAGATTTACATATTTCTCTTTCTCAATTTTAAGCTGTAAATAAGAAAAGTAAATTTCATTATATTTGAATATTTTTAATGATTTAAAACAAATATGAACATTTAAAAATATAGTTCTTGATTTGATTACGCTTGGCCAATAAGACGACGGGAATGTTTCACGCGGAAACTCGGAATTATCGTCTGACTAGAAAGATGCCAATTCGCTCAAAAATTGACAATTTTTCAGAAAATTGACGGAAAAGTGCTAGTGTGACAGCGCCTTTAATAACCCATCTGCCTTTAATACGGACCAACAAACACATATTCATATACATACATATATATGCACAGAGAAACGCACAAACACATACACTTATACACATACACATACATACTAACATACATACAAGCATACACACAGACAAACCCACACAAACAAACACACACAAAACAAACGCACACACACAAAACAAACACGCAAAACAAAAAAACACTCAGACACAAACCAAACAAACAAACACCCACACAAACACACAAAACAAACAAACACGCAATACAAACAAACGCACACAGGCACACAAAACAAACAAACACACAAACAAACAAACAAACACCACACACAAAACAAACAAACACACTCACACAAGTCGAAACCATCTGCCTCGATCGTGACTAAAAATATCTCCCAGATGGCGGCAAGGATGCGCAAAGGGGGAGGAGAGGGGGAAGGGGAGGAGTGTGGGGGGATGAAAAGGACAGTAGGGGGTGGGGGAAGGGGGTAGGGAAGGGGAAGGGGATGGGGGAAGGGGGGGAGTGGGGGATGGAAATGACAGTAGGGGATGGGATGGGAGGGAAGAGAGGGGAAGGGGAAGGGAAGTGGGGGGAAGGAGGGGATGGAAAGGACTCTAGGGGATGGGAGGGAAGGGGGAGGAAGGGGTAGGGGAGTGTTGGGGAAGAGGAAGGTGATGGAAATGACACTATGGGAGAGAGGAAAAGGGGATAGGTAGGGGAGTGTGGGGGGGGGGGATTGAAAGGACACTAGGAGATGGGGTAAGGGGGGAGAGGGGGAATGGGGGTAGAGGTAGGGAGAAAGATCCTACGCCCTATATGAGGAGATCAGTGATTCATTCTGGACGTAAGAATCGTCTTTTACTTATCTATCTATTTACTTATTTCTATTTTTTTTCATTTCTATTTATTTTTTTTTATTTTTTTTCATTATTATTATTTTTTTATCAAACGGAGATACAATGATCAAGAAAGAGGAAGTGCATGACCAACGTAATAAAGGGGGGGGGGGGTAGTAGGAGGAGGAAGAGAGGGAGGGGGGGAGGGGGAGAAGATATAAGAGAGAGGGGAGAAAATTAAAGAGGAAAATAGAGAGAAAGAGATTTTTAAAAACAGAGAGAAAGAGGAGGAGGAAGAGAGGGAGGGAGGATACAATGATTAATACATCAATAATACAACAGAGGAAATA
>BOPN01004134.1:123586-126086 GCA_017312705.2 Penaeus japonicus | reverse complement strand
TCTCTTTCTTAATCTTGGCCACATTCTATTCTTAATGTCGTTCCCTTCCATTAAATATATTCTTTGCGTTTCCTCTCGCCATCTCTCGCCCGTCGCACCCACTCGGGGCGAACACGACGGCTCTCGGACAGCGCCGCCTCAGCCCAGACTCAGCGCCGTCGTCGTCTAATTTGGAGCGCTGACTCCTCTTTCTCACTTTCTTCCTCACAACTTCTCTTCTTATTCCTCTCTGCCTCTCTCTCTCTCTCTCTCTCTCTCTCTCTCTCTCTCTCTCTCTCGCTCTCTCTCTCTCTCTCTCTCTCGCTCTCTCTCTCTCTCTCTCTCTCTCTCCTCTCAATCTCTCCCTCTCCCTCTCCCTCTCTCTCCAATTCCTCCTCACTGTCTCCGAGACCAGGAGGTACACAGTTAACGTCGATCACACAGCTGTGGGAACGAGTCCGACCGCTTGTTGTTCATATATCATTTTGTGTTTGCTCTTCGCAGTCGTCTCGGATGCATTGCTACTTATCGCCCGGTTTTGTTTTGGTGCCTTTTTTTTCCTTTTTTTTCTTTTTTCTTATCTGTTTGAGGATGGCCTTTCTGAAATTGGTTTTATTTCTGTAAAGGAAAGGGGGAGAGGAGTGGGAGATAGTGAGGGATACAGATTAGGGGAATGAGATAGAGGGCAAGACAGGGAAAAGGATGAGAAAGAGAGAATGAGAGAGAGAGAGAGAGAGAGAGAGAGTGAGAGAGAGAGAGATAGAGTGAGAGAGAGATAGAATAACTAGAGAAAGATAGATAGATAGAGATAGAGAGAGAGAGAGAGGTAAGGAGAAAACGAAAATAAAGTAAAACAAAGTGTTAGAAAGAGAATTAAAAAGATATATCAAAGAAATTCAAAAGAGAATGAAAACAAACTTAACGAAAGACAAAGTATAGAAAAGAATAAGGAGGCCGACAATCTTGGCCACATTCTATTCTTAATGTCGTTCCCTTCCATTAAATATATTCTTTGCGTTTCCTCTCGCCATCTCTCGCCCGTCGCACCCACTCGGGGCGAACACGACGGCTCTCGGACAGCGCCGCCTCAGCCCAGACTCAGCGCCGTCGTCGTCTAATTTGGAGCGCTGACTCCTCTCTCTCTCTCTCTCTCTCTCTCTCTCTCTCTCTCTCTCTCTCTCTCTCTCTCTCTCTCTCTCTCTCTCTCTCTCTCTCTCTCTCTCTCTCTCTCTCTCTCTCTCTCTCTCTCTCTCTTACTCTCAATCTGACCCCCCTTCAGCGGATGCATTCTTCCTTCGCTTCCTCACTGCGCCAAGCCTCTTCCCCCTCCATTTCCTCTCTCTCCCCTCTTCCTCTCTCCTTCCCCTATCACGGAAACACGTGTCTCTCTCGCTCTTTCTCTCTCTCCCTCTCGACCCAATGCCTCGCCGTAAATGCCTCAATCATGCATGACATTCCTATTACACCGTGATATTAGTGTTCAAATAGCATGGATTCTTCGTCTCTAATGGTGATGATAATGAGGGTGATGATGTCGACGACACCGCTGCTGCTGCTGTCAATTCTACTACTAGGTATGGTAGTAGTGGTGATATTTATATCAACAACAACAATGATAATGATAACTAGGATAACAATAATAACAAGAGCAACAACTATAATGATAATGGCAATAATAATGATTAGAGTAATCATGATGTTGATAACAGTGATGATGATAATGATAATGCCAATAATGATAAAAAAAACAAGAGCGAATATAATGACAAAATGATCATGACAAAAACAGCCTTAATGATGCTAATGATAATGCATAAAAAGATTTTCAAACATAGATGAATAACACAGCCAATTCATCCCACCGCATAACCCCCAATAAAAGCCAGACTCTCCCCGCGAGAGTCACGAGACGAGGTCGTCCCGGTCGGCGTCGGGGAAACGCGGCTTGATGTGCGTCGTAAACCTCTTTTTGTCGGAGGGCGTCGGGCCCGGCATGATAATTGCTCATGGAAATGACAGTGCGGATAAGAGAGGGCAGAAAGGAGGAGATATTTTAGATTGAGGGAGAGAATATGGTACGCTACATGTATATATTTATATGTGTGTATATGTGCATATATATAAACACACGCACACAGACACACACACACTCACACACACACACACATACACACACACACACACACACACACACACACACACACACACACACACACACACACACACATATACATACATACACATACACATACACATACACATACACATACACATATATATATATATATATATATATATATATATATATATATATATATATATATATATATACAATAATCAAATTAATTCATAAATAAGACGTGAATGGATGAAATTAGAGCCAAAAAATATCCCCACTGAAGAGATTCAAATGACACGTAGCTCAACATCCCCCAAAGAGGCCGCAACAAGGCAAGGCGAAGAACTCTCACCAGATACAACGGAAGGGAAACCGTCTGTTGCAGAACTGCGGGATTCTCTC
>BOPN01004134.1:113586-116086 GCA_017312705.2 Penaeus japonicus | reverse complement strand
CTCTCTCTCTCTCTCTCTCTCTCTCTCTCTCTCTCTCTCTCTCTCTCTCCCTCTTCTCTCTCTCTCTCTCTCTCTCTCTCTCCCTCTCTCTCTCTCTCTCTCTCTCTCTTCCTTCTCTCTCTCTCTCTCTCTCTCTCTCTCTCTCTCTCTCTCTCTCTCTCTCTCTCTCTCTCTCTCTCTCTCTCTCTCCCTCCCTCCCTCCCTCTCCTTCCCTCAAAACTCACCCCCTATCTCTTCTTTCAGAGATGGAGGAATATTGATTCGTCAAATCTTTTGTTCTGCAAAGATTTTATCACAAAAAATCTAAAAAGAATTGGGGAATACACCAAGAGGCCTTTTTTTTTTGCTCGAACGGATCTTAAGTTTAATTACACGTTTAATCCGTCAAAGAAAATTACTTATGACTTCGCCCTTGGCAGGCACTAACCTTAGCCCTGATGCCCGGGACACTGGTTTAATATTTCCCTAAAGAAAGAAAGAAAAAATATATCTAAAAATATATGAATATATTCTTTCGTAGTTTGACAGTCTCAGACGTCTAGAACCTTCCACAGACTCTCACTCTTTTTCTCTCAAAACCTATTCATAGCCTGAAGGAAGTGCATTCTAATGGTTCATCTTTCGCTCCTTCTTATTTCCTAAGGATCTCTTAAATGCATAAGAATAATATATATTTTACGTGAGCGAATCTGCTGCGGGAAGGTTGTTACCATGGCTTACTAATCGCTTGTTTATTTGCCACACATTTATCGCTTCGCCCATCGCATTATTCCCCGAATCATTCGTCTTCTTTCGAAGCCAGCGCAAGCTTCAGCAAATCGCTACACCGTGCTTGGGACAAACAAACCGGTGAGATTCGAATCGCAAACACCGAGAAGCGCGAGTAAACAAAAGCCTTCAATCATACGTTAACCTTTCCGTACTCGCTCATGGTTCCGACACATCGCTGCATCTTACAAGGCTCCCCGGTACAATACAGAATCGCTCTTTTGGTCCAGTATTTTGTCAGAGATGTCGCCTGGGCAGCCACAGCCCGGCGGGAGTTCGAACCCTCGCTGTGTTACGAGCTCGCCTCGGGGTTCGGTTCTTCGCCCCGCCGCCAGGGGGACGCTGGGTTTGGGGAGGGGGTGTCACCTCTTGTTCCGGCCGCGCTGTGGTTGCTGTATGTTCGTGTGTGTGTTTTTTAATGTTTTTATTTAGCTCGAGGGTGTTTGGTGGATGGTAGAAACGTATGTAGTTGGGAGAAAAATAAATAGCTTACCATCTGCCATCAGGACTGATTACAACACAGTACGAACACAACGAAGAACTGAGACACGGCAGAGGACGAGCACCAGAGCGAACGCCAGGGACGTAACCGTGGTCCGCGGTGCCAGACTTTCCATTATCATTTGTCGTGATGAGTGTGCCTGTCAAGGTGACATTCCTGAGGGTCTTGGCCGGCGAGTCAAGGCGGGTTTAGCGGAGGCGGAGGTCGTTAAGGCTTTTACTTATATGCAAGGAGGAGGTGGTTATGATCATATTACATGGCCTCTTTAATTGTTGTTGACGTTATTAAGGCTGTGGGGTTCATTACTCTTGCTTTCTTGCTGGGTTTAGCTTGAGTTCTCTCTCTGGCGTCGGCATCATTTACTTATTTAGGGATGTAATTAATTTTATGCTGATCTTAATGGTGGCAGTTAGTGGTCAGGTGATTAATTGTGATTTGATTATGTTTGTCCTCTTTAGCTGTTGCTTATATTAAATAAAGATCTTCACTGAATATCAAAGAAGCATATGTTGTAAAGCTTGTGTGAATTTTCGATTGTGTGTGTGTGAAAAAAGGGACACGAAAGAGAGGAGCGAGGTGTATGTGTGCATGTATATATAAACACACAAACACAAGCGCGCGCGCGTATTTATATATTCATAAACATAAGAATATATTTTTAGCTCGCTTGTACCTAGGCCAATTGCTACTGACGGGCTTATCCTTTTTGTCTTCTCGCGGTAAATTTACAAGCTTTTTTACGACATTTCACGAGCTATGTAATTTGCATGTTGAAAAATTAAGTTTATATTTGTAGCGTGGAGAGGAGAGAGAGAGTCGGAGAATCCTGTAGAGCCGACGATCGTAGGCCCCAAGTTGTAGCCTTGTGAAACGCCGCTTTTGTGTCATTTCTTCATTCTTATTTACCTTACCTTATTTTTATGATTTATTATTTATGATTTTTTTCTTTCTTATGTAGTGAGACTACTTTTTGATTTTGGAAAGGTTGGACAAGAGTAAAAGGCAGATGGAAATAGGAAGAGGAAGGAGAAATGAGGGAAAAAACTGAAAACGAGGAGATAGAGGGAAATGAAAGGAGGTTGAAATGAAATTATTCTAATAGTTAGATAGACGGTGATAAAAGAGATAATAACGACTAGATAGTAGTTAAAAGGAGACCTAAATCAGGGTAGGTAGGGGAGGGGACAGGGGTGGGAGGGGGTGACGGGTGTCCGGCGGCCTCCTGCTGTA
>BOPN01004134.1:106086-108586 GCA_017312705.2 Penaeus japonicus | reverse complement strand
ATGAGTTAACGAACTGTGCTTACCTCAGGCTCTCGCTCTCTTTCTCTCTCTCTGTCTATGTCTCTCTCTCTCTTTCTTTCTCTCTTTCTCTTTCTCTCTCTCTTTCTTTCTTTTTCTCTTTCTCTCTGTCTATGTCTCTCTCTCTCTCTCTCTTTTTCTTTATCTCTCTTTGTCTATGTCTCTCTCTCTGTCTATGTCTCTCTTTCTCTCTTTCTTTCTCTTTCTCTGTCTATGTCTCTCTCTCTCTCTCTCTCTCTCTCTCTCTCTCTCTCTCTCTCTCTCTCTCTCTCTATATATATATATATATATATATATATATATATATATATATATATATATATCTTTCGCTCGCACTCTGTCTCTTTGTCTGTCTCTCTTTTTCTCCATCAGTCCTGCTCTCTTTCGCTTTCCTTTTCTTTTCATGTTGTGTCCATCTCTTCTTTCTATTTCTTCTTCCCTAACACACCCTAAGACACTGATTGACTCCAGGAGCTGAAGTTTCCTTATAAAACATACTGTTCACTGTTGCTCCATCATCATCTTCATCTTCATTTTCATCATCATCCTCATCATCATCCTCATCATCATCATCATCATCATTATTATTATTACCACCACCATCACCACTGCCACCACCATCATCAGCATCATCAGCATCATCATCATCATCATCACCATCATCATCATCATCATCATCACCACCATCATCATCATCATCATCATCATCATCATCATCACCACCATCATCATCATCATCATCATCATCATCATCATCGCCACCACCATCATCATCATCACCATCATCATCATCATCATCATCATCATCATCACCACCATCATCATCATCATCATCATCATCATCATCATCATCATTATTATTATCACCACCATCATCACCATCATCATCACCATCATCATCACTATCATCATCACCATCATCATCATCATCATCACCATCATCATCACCACCGCCACCATCATCATCATCACCATCATCATCATCATCACTATCACCATCACCATCGCCATCATCATCACTATCACCATCGCCACCATCATCATCATCATCATCATCATCATCGCCACCATCACCATCATCATCATCATCACCATCGTCTTCTTCATCTCCAAAAGCACAAGTTAATGAGCCTCGCTTGCCTCGGGCGCTGCAACATGCGGATTGCAACGGTGAAAAGTGGGTTTACTCGTTGCACTCTTTGCTCTCTCCCTTCTTCTATCACTTACTTGCTCTCCTCCTTCTTTATATCTAGCGTCATTTTCTTCATCATCATCATCATCTGCATCTGCATCATCGCCAGTTGTCCTCCTCCTCCTCGTCCTCCTCCTCCTCCTCCTCCTCCACCTATGCCTCCTTCCTCCTCATATCAATGACATGCATTAAAAAAAAAAAAAAAAAAAAAAAAAAAAAAAAAAAAAAAAAAAAAAAAAAAAAAAAAAAAAAAAAAAAAAAAAAAAAAAAAAAAAAAAACTCCTTCCTCCTCTTATCAATAAAGCATGCATTATATATATATATATATATATATATATATATATATATATATATATATATATATAATAAACTTAATAATAATATATAATAAACCACAGCAATAACAAAACAAAAACCGACAAGACCATAAGCATTATCAAGAGGAGCATCATTCATTATACGGATGCTTAGGCCCCTTCGAAGGTGACAAGACGGGAAGCAAGAGGAAGGGTTAAGTATTAAGACGCATTTAGGATAAAATCTGGAAATCCACAGCTTCTGTTCCGGGATCTCTTCTTTCGCCTTTGGTTTATTATTATTGTTGTTGGTGGTGTTTTTCTTATCCTTATTCTTTATCATTACCTTTCTTATCATTGTTTTATTGTTACTGTCATCATTAATGTGATTATCATTTCTATCATCACGATTTATAACTTTGTTCAGCCTCACTATCATCTCCCTCTTACTCTTCTTCTTCATTATATCTGACTCTTTGTTGTTCGTCTCTTTCTCTCTAGGTTTCATTACACATTTATCATCTATTTTCTTTTCCTTTTACAATTTGTCTATCTTTCCTTTTCTCCTGTCTTTTTTTTCTAATTCTTTTGTCAATAATTTTGATGTTTTTCTCTCTCCTGTCATCATCATCGCATCTCCCTTTCCAATCTTTATTCTTTTCCCTTCCACCTCGTTTCTCCTTCTATCATTTCACCTATTCCCAGTTTAATTTTGCTATTTTCCTTTCCCCTCCCTATCTTCATTTCTGCCTATTCCGTCTTCATCCCCTCTGCCTCTCTCCTCCCCTTCGCCGAGGCTGCCTGACAGGATGACCAGTTCTTATCATAATCATCATATATTTATTTATCTTTCTTTCTGTCTCCTCTTCTTCTTCTTCTTCTTTATATGTATATATATTTTTCTTTCTTTCTTTTTTTCCATTTTATTTGTCATTCTTATTCGTCGTCCGTTGTGTGATCAGATTTCTTAAACACAGCTGTTCTCGTAAGGATG